>QNGE01007937.1:0-19897 GCA_008508345.1 Paragonimus westermani
CATTTTGAGGATTATTTTGGGCTACGCGTAACCGAACGATCAGACGCGACTCGTTACATTCTTATTATTAGTGACTTCAGCGCACCCAATCTCAACTCTATGGCGGCTTTTCATGAGGACTGTGGCTGTGGGTTCTCAAACTCTTGGCAATGTTGATTCAGGAGAGAGATTGGACAAGGCATGTTGATCTACTTACAATGTACCGTCAAGGACAGACACCCTCCTTGCTCGATCTGGTCGTTCCGAACGAGGATCACCTGGTAGATAGGGTGGTAATCAAACCACCGCTGGGGCATAGCGACCGCATGCTACTAACCTTTGACTTTATCAGTTACTGGCTCCAAGATGTTGTGAGAGATTTCATTCCGAAACTGACTGACTTTAGTGCACTAAGGACGTTCTTAAGCACACCCAGCCTTACATTCAACTCAGTGGACTTGAACTACCCTTCTTTTAAAGCTGCCATTCACGAAGCCGATGGGGCATTTGTTTCTCGAAAACTGTGCAAGTTCCCCTCTTGTGCACCATTTCCGCAGAGCATGCGCCATCTTCGTGAAGTACGTTCACGTCTACTCTCTGAGCAGAAGCTAACGGGTTGGTCAGAAGATTTAGAGACATGTCGCTCTGTACGAAACAGGTGCAAGCAGGAAATCCGACAACACACCCATCAGGTACAGTCAAAAATCTTACAGGTAGCTCTCGAGAATAATAATTTTCTTCTCAAGTATATACAACGCCAGAGAAAAACTAAACCTTCAACGCCTTCCCTGCGGCTCTCTTCCCCAACCTTCGAGGTGGTTGCCGAAGTGTCCAAAGAATACTACTCAGTAGTCTACAATGTGGATCTGCCAAACTGGCATCCATTTCTTCCGCAGAGACAACTCCAATACCCTATCCTGGGAGTTGACTTCTCTGTGCCCGACGTTCAGGACCTCTTGCTTAAGAACAATCCTTATAGTGACATGGGACCAACCGCGATTCATATCCGGATCCTCAAAGAAGCGACCGTCGGTTTGGCGGTGCCCCTCATCAATCTGTTTAAACAAACACTTCGGGCAGGCACTCTTCCGGAGGCGTGGAGAGAGGCCACTGTCACACGTATATTTAAAACGGGTGATAGTCACTCTCCTGCGAGTTATCGGCCGATCAGCCTCATCAGCGTCCCACGCAAGATAAAAGAGCGACTGTTAAAACTCACCATCTCTAAGTATTTCTTCTCAAATGACCTTTTCTCTTCGGCCCAGCGTGGCTTTCTTTCCGACCAGTTATGCACAACCAATATGTTAATCTTTGCGGATAGCCTAATGGAGGCCGAAGACGATGATTATACCTCAGACGCTATCTCCTTCGACTTTGCCGAAGCTTTCGACCTTGTCCCACACGGTCCTCTGGTACATAAACTACAGGCTTATGGGATCCAAGAAGAGGTCTTCTGCTGGATTACTTTCGTTCCTGGTAACAGGTCATCCGCAGTAAAAACCGGTTCGGGCCTTTCGTCTCCATCCCCAGTCTCTGTGAGAGTCCCCCAAGGATCGGTACTTGGTCCACTGTTGTTTCTGATCTACATCAATGATCTCCCCGAACCGATCTCTAGCAACACCCTCCTTCATGCCGACGACTTGAAAATCTGGACTGCGTGTGGCACCAGTGCATTGCAGATTGACCTTGACCGTGTCACTTGCTGTTCAAATGACTGGAGTCTCTCTTTAAGCGACAGCAAGTTTGCGCATATTTCACTCGGATGAGACTCTGTGAACCTATTTGTGGTACGCAGTGCACGGTGCAACAGATATCACGGAAGTCAACCTCAAGAAACACCTAGGGATTTGGCTGTCGTCTGGTTTATCCTCTTCTCATCACCACCAGATGGCCGCCGAAAGGTGTTTCATGACTCTCGAGGTGATAAAAAAGAGCCCTCCCCTGCATAAACAAGCACGCATTCCACACGCCTTACGGGGTCTACATAAGACTACTGCTCGAGTACGCCAATCAAGTCGTCTACACCGGTTTGAAGAAGGACATACTCGCCCTTCAACGCATCCAGCGAGTGCCCACCAAAATGGCCACTGGCTTGCGGCATCTCTCACGATTCTCACATCAAAATTCTTGATCTTTTCCATTTGAGTTCCGAAGACTCCGCGGCGACTTAATTCTTACACAATTTCTCTTTAGCACAGGAGTAGTGAAACAACTCTCCACCCTAGTAAATGATAACAGTTGAAGAGGTCAGGAAAAGAAGCTCTATAAGCTTCGATCTCGGACCTTCCTAAGGCAACAAGCCTTTTCTTATAGAGTTGTTAACTACTGGAACAACCTGCCACTAAAGATTGTTAGCTGTTTTTCTAAGGATCGTCTCAAAGTTTTATTGGATTTCCACCTACTTAATAAATCGTTAGATTAGTGGTTTATTTTGTTCTGCTAGATTATTATTTTACCCTGTTCTTGTTACTCTCTGTAACCCCCAAAATCGGTGCTACAACGTTTTCAATGACTGCTTTTCAGGTCAACAGACTACCGTCGGACATCAATATCAACAACCTGACTGGATCTAGGTAGATTGAGCCTCCAGCCTCGAACCCGTGTGCGAGTCAGTGAAATCGCTTAAACAAGGCTGACATAACTATATAACCAAGCGGTGGCGCGCAGTAACTTAGTCCGACTAAGGTCTAACGGTACCAGTTAATCCGATATAAAATTAGTTAGATTTCGTGGCCACTGGAGGAGTGCTTCTAACCTCAAGGCCTTCTTTTAACAAACAATGAATTTGGCATTTTCGACCACTGGCCTGGATTCAACAGAAAGCTTGGGCCTTGCAGCCAGCGTTTCATCTCCTCGCGCAAGTCCTGCACTATCACCCTAGGCGCCACACCAGTCAGATTTAATTCTGAAGGCACATGCAATCAGTGGTAGACTGAGGTGAGGCTGAAGATGAACCTTAAACGACTGGCAACGAAGGTTGAAAAGGGCGATTGTGTTCTGCAGGTAACACCACACTTTTATATTCTGTCCACAGTGCAACGTTGCTTAGTTTAGTTTTCAGCCGACGAATCAGGAACTTCATCACCATGGACGACGGAATGGCCGCCGTGAGCTCTAGCCTTGGCATCTTAACTGCCCTCTGTGGGGACAACCTGGCTGCAGCTGTCAGAAATCCGCAATGGGTACCATCAACTGGGACAACCACTCTTACACAATACATTGCTCCGTAATCCAATCCTGGCTCGTCACAGAACTAGTGCAGTATGACAAGCAGTGTAATCTGGGTATTATTGCGCTACCTAGGGAATCAGCGTCGTTCAGTCAGTCCTTTCAGCTCATCCGATCATACTTCTTCATATTGGAATCCCAGCCGATGTCTTGGCGACAAAAGTCAAGGAGCAGCCTGCTGGTTGGCAACAACATTGATGTCACTAGTCCAAAGTGATCGTATAACAGAGTCTCACAATTTAACGTCCTTTTTCATGTAACCCTTGTGAGGGAAATTGGTGTGAAACCGGAAGCAGTTTTCTGCCACATGCCACTTCCATCCCAGATAAAGCTGGTATTCACAACTGTGAAGTGCAATATTCCAGAGATCAATAGGTTTTTCCTTCGTCGGGTGAATGTTCGATGGCCAGACAACAGTTGAAAGTCCACTTGATGAGTCAAAACCCACACAACCACAGCACCGCCCATAATTACTATGATAACAATATGTTTCTCGAAGCGTATATGAGAAGCACACTCGGCTTTGCGAGATCATTACAAATAACTGTAGGCGATACGATCGAACAGTAATACAAACGTGGAAGCTGGTACCAAAAAAACTTGTCCAGAAAGAAAACGATCATGGTGTGCAAAACTTTGATGTACGCCGCAGAAAACTACGTAGTTCGCCTGCTTCGCAGATTCACTCCGAAAAATGTTACAATAATATACTTCTTACAAGGTCATATGTGAGTTCATTTCTTAAATAACTCGGGGTCATTGTGGGAAGGATGTTCAAATGAATCTTCAGAGCGTTTTGCCAATATGTGTTAGTAACACCATCAGGAAAATGCAAAACAAGTCGGCTTCGTCGGGGCAGGACGGAAAATCCCAAAATCCAGCGAACGATCAAGCAGATTCCAGCACAGGACTTCGTCGATTGTTGGGATTCGTCAAAAAGTTGACAATCCCGTTGCAAGGTTTTGTGCGTCCACCTGTCCCGGAAACTTACCTCACACAACTGATATTTACTAGATTAAGAAAAAGAACGCAACCTCATAGTTTAAATGATAAATAGTAGGGTGATCACATTTATTATGACCAATGATGTGTGTGCGACACTCCGTTGACAAAGACTCCATGTGATTTCATTACTCTTGCTCTTGTTAAAATATATAACCCTGTCAATTAGCTGTGATATCTCGCGGTTTTTCCTGCATTTGTTCAGACAGCCGGAATGTTGAGTCGACGATCTGCAGGGTCTCATAAAAGTTGAGTGTTCCAACTACAGATCATATAACGTCATTCTGCTGGAATTATTAGTAAGCACCAATTTTATATATCTTCCAGCAGTCTGAGTAATGCGTCCACATCAATAAACGCTTATCAATAAAATAACTGAGTCGCAAACGGTTCGGTGAGCACGGGGTAGTCCAAATGCTAATTGACATAACGAACCATTTTAGGCAGCTGGGGTCGTTATCCACGTTATACGCAGTTGACAGCTCAGTGTTTCTCGGACCACACCCAGAAACGTCACCAATGGGTACACAGAGTTTGAAGATCGATATTGTGTTTGGTATCGTGAGATAAATGTCCAAACATTTTTTGAAACGCTGGATGTTCTCACTGGCTGTGACTTCATTCGGAAGTTTATTCCAAATATGAGTGTTTCACAATAAAGACGTTTGCGGGTATCTTTTTCCGAGACAGCATGGTTGGCAAAGTGGAGCCCTTATTTCTTAGGCCATATGGGGAGTTGTGTTGTAGGTGGATTGTGAGCGCTGTGGTGGTGGCGTTTGATTGTATGAGTTTAAAAAGAACCGTCAGATTAGGCTTTATTCTGCGCAACCACAGCGAAGCGCTAGCAATTTTTGACAGTGTTGCTCATAGGTGAACGAAGAAGAATATCCTAGCAAGCTTTCGGTGAATGATCGTTGGAGGTTTCCTGACACAAGCCTATCAGAATTGTGTAGGTGGCAGTAGATGAGTGTGCAATGCTCAAGTTGAGGCACACACTTTGTAAAACGTCAGCCTCGCAGCCGGTAGATTGAGCGTCTTTTTGATACAGCCTATTATTATTTCGGTTTTCGCTACCTCAATACATGCTTGTTCGGAGAAATGTAAGGAGTTTGAACAGCGTATTCCCAAATCTCTGACGGAAGTGACTGTATCAATATTATAGCCTTCTAGTGAGAGTGGACCACTGAGTAATTTACAACCACAAGTAATGATGTTCGATTTGTTCGTTGACAAGTTCTTCGGCCATGTTTTGCACCGCAGTTGTAGTGACATTGGGTCCTATCGTATATTTTATAGGTAGAAAGCGATGGTACTGTGCTGGCGGAATGTGCAAGCAGAAACGGCTCACCATATTTAATTAGGTCACATACGTCATTTATGTACATTAAGAAAAGCAACCGTCCCAGAACGCTTCCTTGGATCACCCCAATAGTCACTGATTTTGGTGTTGAACAGTGGTCTCCGTCGGCACCACAGTACCAGCTTCGGACATTTAGCCGACTGTAATTAGGCAACCACCCACGAAGAAGTTTTTCTCTCGCCACGGCCGCAGTCATCGTGGAGAATTCTGCGAATTATCCACGGCTAATTCATATGATGCGAAGCTGGCACAAAGTGGCGGTGACTTCACTCTGAACGAGTGGACTTTCAGCTCGTAAGTATCCGGTAGTTCTCCAAGCGAATTGAAAGCCCGCCAACAAGAAATTAATACGCCTCGTTCAAAACACAGCACTCTGACTTTCATGGAGATCTATTCAGTGTCACCGGAGACTGCCACTGGGTACTTGCGAAAACACGTAAGTATCCCCATTGAACTATCATTCAGGTTCGGACCGTAGAGTAAGACTTTGATAAGAGACACACCACATAGTTCACCGGTACAGTCAAGGACCATCCGCACCTCGCCTGGCTTATTTGGGTTGAGGACGGAATGGTGTGACAAGTATCATCCCCGTGCAGTAGCTTCAACACTCTTATTTGTATGGTCCTCATGGCAGAGTGCTTTTCACGTACGGGTAAATATTCGACTTGTACGTTTGCTCACACTTCGGGAGCTTTCGAAGTACGGGAAGGTAAATCTGTCCTGCGGATTGCAGCTTTTTTCACAAAAGCAGCGAATTTCGAACTAGAAATTAAGGTAGCTTGTCAACTCAGCATAACAGACATACTGATGGCCGTGAACAAGCAAATCCAAGTCGGTCGAAAACATTAATTCTCTGAACCGACTGCAGTTGCTTGTAAAACTGCCAACGTCCGTCTCTGCATTTTCACAACGAGTATAAAGCTTCCGATGTAACTTGTTAAAAACATGAAGAATAGCTTCACACTCGGATGTTCAGTGTACTATTTGAGGCTCGCCTGTGGTGTACGGACAGTTTCATGTTAATGAGGGAAGCCAAACTAAAATGTGTTGAGATGTGTGCAGAGATTGTCACAGTGTTGTGTACGTCGAGCGCAGATAAAAAGCTGATGGTGAACCGATTAAAATCACTTAGAATGACATACAATGACGTATCAGTGATGTTCAACGGAGCCTCTAAGAACCGTCAACAAACTCCTTTATCTCAATGACAGTTCCGTTTGGAGAAAAGCTAAACATACGTGCCACAACTGACTGAATATCACCCAAGAACCTAAGTCAGCACTCAGTTTTCAGGTAGCACGCAAAAACACTCGAATAAGTAAACAGGATTTACACGATGGTGTAAGGAATGACATCTCCATCACGTCCTTCATGAAGCGCAGGGCGATCCATATGGTAACAGGTGATAAGTTCATTTCGGACGAGTCCGTCCCCTATGTTCTCATGCAACTCAGTTTACCTCTAAATATTGAACACAAGTTGACATATTTACGAATTTGGGTGAGAGTGCTAACTTCAAGCACGATACAAATAAGGAACTGATTTTTCGGCGTATCAGCTTAGGTGGAGGCACTTCATTTTTACTGCTCACATGCATTAATTCGGCAATTCTCAGGCAAAGACAACAGAAACCGCACAAGAAATCTGATCATGGTCACTTACATTGTTCATAAGTGAGCTGGAGCCCCGGAAATGGCTGGTTGATATCGATAAACAATAATAAATTAACGGGCTAGGGATCTAAGCGTCGTGTGCATTAGCAGGCCAGGTTTATGCGCGACGCCTTGGCGCCCATAAGTGAACAAACGCGTAAGTTAAAAAGGCAGCCTTAGCCATTCCGCGGACGACAGACAAACTCCGATACAATTCGAAGTATATATATCGTATCGCAAAAACAACGAGATTATGGAGCAGGGGTTAAAAGTGTTGCTTACCAGGCTTTGAGGTGCTGCCAACAAAGTGGATGGTTGCTCTCGTAGTTGGGTTCCACCTGTTCTCAGTAATATAGAATTGTCTTAATATTTCACATGTTATTAGGTGTTGATGCAGAAAGAGTGACTGGGACTAGACGTTCATGAAAATCACGGTCCGCACTGGACTGCCTTGCAAATGTGTAAAATGCGATTTTTCAAGGGGTTGATTCTGAGTCTTGTGTAGTTGGTCGCGGTGTTTGAAGCTCATCCTGATTTCATCTTTTTGATCCGTTTCCATGGGTTCTTATAGAACACTGTTCATGGTGCACATGGCCGTTTGAACCTTTAACTTCTACTGTAATACCTCGTTGGCTGTTGAAAAATCGTTTATTTTATAATGCAACTTCGCGTCAAGTTTTCGGTTCTTTATGTTCGGTGCTTATGTTTCTTTCGTAATCGATATCTTGCTTCCATTTACTTGATACTGCTACCTCGTGTTCTCTTTTGAACTCGGCCCTGGAAGCCCGTCTGAAGTGTGAAATAGTCCCATCTGAGTACCGCAATCAAATATTGACGGCGAACGGCACCACCTCGCAAATGGGCTCGCCAATAGTAAACACAGTCATCTTCATCATCACCATCATAACAGCCATGAGCCTAATCAAAGGTACTGTGGCTCGGGCCACCGCTCATCTCAACAGCGACGTGAAATATCCTAGAAGGAAACATTACTACGAAGGTCAACAAAGATTGAAGAAGACTAAGCGGAAGAACTCGAAATGGCATGGATACAGCCACGCCGTTGACTGCGACATATCGCCATCTCGGATAGCGTACATAACCAGTGGTTTGAGTGATCACAAGGACCCCATCCAGGCAAGCGATATCTGCCCACTTTGCTCAATAAAGCAGTCAAGGTCTTCATATTTCGTAACCACGTTGTTGCTTGACCACCACGCGGTTTCACTTAGCTGTTGGTGGCCTCAGTGTATAATGCCCGGTACGGCAAACGCTCAGCTGGCATACGGAGCACGTGACCCAACCATCGCAAGCTGTGCAACGTAACTACTTGACCAATTGATCGCGCATCCCGAACGTTCCGGAATACGCGCCGGCGAACTGCCGCATTGCTCACACGATCAGCCCACTTAATGTGGGCCAAGTGGCGGAGACAACGATGGTCGAACACAGCAAGCCTGTTGATATCTTGCTTGCGAACAGGCCACGTTTCCGAACCATACAACAAAATGGAACGCACACAAGCATTATAGACCCTTCCTTTCAGCGACAACCGAACGTCTTTTCGACGCCACAGATGACGCAGCTTGGAAAAGGCAACTCGTGCCTTTGCTATTCTCGCTGATATATCGTCAGCAATATTATATGCTGACAAGATAGTGCTACCCAAGTATGTGAAACTGTCCACAGTCTCACGCGGATGGCATGCAATAAAAAAGTAGGGGTGGAAATGCCCCAGTCTTGAAGCAGCACTTTGCACTTTGAAGGTGTTAAGCGCATTCCATACAAACCAGCCCAGCCACTCATCTGGTCCAGCATGGTCTGCATGTCTTCGGCAGAGGGGCTAAGTAAGACACTGTCGTCTGCGTACCCCAGATTGCTCAATCTAGCGCCAGGAAGAAGCTCAACACCGAGCCCACTGGATTCACGAAGCGCACCCTCCAGAATATTGTCCATGACAAAATTGAACAGGTAGGTGGAAATCCGACACTCCTGAAGAACACCACTAGAAGTGATGAACGTTCGAGATAAATGTCCATAAACTCTCACCCTGCTTGCAGAGTGAGCGTACAGCGATCTCAATAAATTCACGTATTTCCCTCCTCACGAAGGAGACAGCTCCAGAGAACTAGACAAATTCTAATCGATTTTAACACAGCCGTTACTGGCTAGGACGGCTTTGCCCTATACTGAAAGACTTATGCTAGTAAACTTTTTACATAGCTTCCCCGACGTGTTCCAGTACAATAGTGAGGAAAATGTGTGGAGTGGACTCGTGGGGCACGAAATTTATACAATTGACCACCACCCTCTTCGACAACCCGCCAGAAGAATTCCTGTTCACTGTCAGTCGCAACTGAATACCATGATTCGAGACAAGCTTAACAAGGGAGTAATACGCCCATCGACTTCCCTCTGAGCATCTTCTATTGCGTTGGTTAAAAAGAAGGAGGGAGCTTTCGGTTATGCGTTGACTACAGATGTCTGAGTGCCATAACAAAGTGAGATTCACTTTCTGTGCTATGCATAGATACTACGCTCGATGCGCAAAGCGGTTCTTTACGCCTTGCCTAGCTTCGAGGTCCTGGCAGGTTGAAGTCCGCCCCAGAGATCATCAAAAGACAGCATTCGTCATTCCAACCGGGTTGTATTAGGTTGAAACGGTGACATCCGGCCTAGCTAACGTGCCTGCTACTTTTCAGCGATTAATGCAGACAGTGTTGCGGGACTTAGTACCAGGCCTATGCTTAATCTACCTGATCATAGTGTTGTTCAAGCCGCCACAATAGAAGAGCAAAATTTCAGAATGAAGTGTGTATTCGAAAGTCTCCGAATGGCGGGCTTGAAGTTGAAGCCTTCAAACTGTGTTCGTAAAGCAAGAAGTGTCATCCCTAGACCATCTAATCATACACTCAAGGGTGAAAACAGATGGCACAAGTCAAACAAGTTGTTGATTGGCCACTAACACAATCAGTAAGCGTAGTAGGCAGTTTTATGGGACTGGTTTCGTAGTATCGAAAATTTGTTCCACATTTTGCGGAGATAGCATTTCCATCGCATCAACTTACAGAGAAATGTAGGAAATTCGTATGATCTGCTGAATGTCACGCAGCGTTCAACACACTTAAAGATAAGCTCAGTTACTCTCGCATTCTAGCGTTTCCCGACTTCTCGCCATCAGCTGGTCCATTCATCTCAGACACTAACGCCAGTTAATTAAATATCGGCGTTGTACTGTCCCAGAAGTCGGTCAATGAGGAAGTAGTGGTTGACTACACAAGTCGTCGAGTCGATAAGCCAGGAAGGCGTTATTGCAATTTGCGCCGTAAACTGTTAGCTATAGTGTATTTCCTTAAACACTTCTGCCCTTACTTACTAGGCAAACCCTTCAAAATTCGATCATATCATCAAGCACTACAGTGGCTTCAAAACCTTCGAGAGCCAGAGGGTCGCGTAGCACATCAGTTGGAATATTTGCAGGATTACTACTTTAACTGTATCTAACGCCCGGGCAGCCGTCACGCGAATGCGGATGTTTGCCTCGCTTCCCCGTGGAAACCGTTAATGCTATGTTATCTACACCCTCAGCTGGGACTAAGTAGGCACACTATCAACCGAATGGTCCGCACATTTCTAACATCTACTGTCAACAACTTGTTGGGAACCCAAACGTGACTGACCGCGAAATGGAGACCAAATTCTTCGAAGAGTGCTGTTCATCATCATAGTGGGCAAGTTTGCGAGTTATCGATGGGGTGCTGCATTTATTCGATAGAACCAAACGAGCATATTCTAGTCGTCCCATCTGGCAAGGTTTCAAAGGTTGTCCGAGAGGTACATTTAGAACCAGGACATGCGGGTCGGCGAAGAGCTGAAGCAGCTGTCCGACAGCTCTTTTGGTGGCCAAAGTTACATGATGATGCTGTTCGCAATTGTGTCAACTGTAAAATTTGTGCGCGTATCAAATCCCCCACTGTAGCTCCCAGGGCCCTACTTTCGACGGCTGCAATGGTTGGCCCCAACCACTGTGTGGAAGTTGATGTGATGGGACCACTACTGACGTCGAAGAAAGGAAAGAAATATATTCTTGTAATGGTTGACTATTTTACCAAATGGTGTGAAGCATTTCCGATGCCAAACCAGGAAGCTTCTACCATAACATAGTTGTTCGTAAACGAATGAGTCGCTCGTTCCGGTACACATCTCCAGCTACAGTTAAAACTCGCTTCCTGAAGGAGGTCTGTCGTATGTTACGCATATATAAAACCCGGACAACTCCTTTTCACCCTCAGACCAACGGCTCCGTCGAACGAACCAATTGCACTGCGATGACAATTCTACGTACATTTACTAAACAACACCAGTCAGATCGTTGGGATGAAATCCTGCCTCAGTGTCTCTTAGCCTATAGTGCTGCCCTCCATTCTAGCACAGGGTACACGCATTCACTACCAACCCTTGATCATGAACTAAGTCAGCCAACTGAAGTACTAACACCGCTGCCGCCAGCCGAATTCATGAGGTTACCTCAATATGTCAAGGAGTTGGGCGAAGGATTGACAGTCGCCCCAGAATGACCACCCAGCATCACTCAAAGTCGCAACACCATCAGAAAAGCTGTTGGGACTGTTCAGCAAACGGACAAGTTTACCCCTTCGGGGATCGCGTCTGGTTGTACACACCAAAACCAGAGTTGGGGGCTGCCCACAAATTTCGTCGCTCGTGTTAAGGTCCATTCGTATTTGCGCACGTGTTTTTGCTTACTATATATGTAATTCGTGACACTACACATTCAACGGCGGATGTAGTTATAGGAAACAACAATAAATTAAATACAGCCCAAACGCCGGAGTAAGCCCAGATGCAGCCCTTGGCAGCGTTCCGCTCGCGAAGCAGACAGACAAAATCCCAGTCCAAGGTGGTTGCAGCAGCACTGTGGGTTTCGAAGCACTGGGCTCAGTGCCCCATTAAGAAGAGAACAGTGTAACAATAGAGAAACTCTTGTGCACGCGGTTTAAACTCTTCGTTGATGTTTCCTCCCATGTTATCTACTTCAAGTCGTCCGCCTGCGTATCATTTAATGTGTCTTACACGATATGAACGCCCTAGAACTGTGGCATTTGTTTTCTCCCTGGACTGAGTTATTTGAACTTTATGAAAAACTTTTGTTGATGAGACTCTGATTCTCGTGTTGCCCTTGGCGTTGTGCGGATCGCCGCCTCGTCTCTATATCACCAATACACTGACTGCGATTGTTCGTTAAGTCTTTTCTCTGGTTTTGGATTGCGTCGAAACTATCTGTGATCGCTGTCCTGTGTAAACATTTGTCGTCTCGTTACAGTTCACATTTGGAGGGTAGTCTGTCACTATCAGTTTCCCTCACCCTCGCAACGCGCCCACAACAAGAGAGGCTTTAAGGAACTTTTTAGATATGCCACAATTATTCGCCTAGGACACATCTAACAGAGAAGACAAACAATTGCTAATGTGAAATCCCGAGTGAATAATTTCCCACACGCTCACCAACAAGTACGCTTGAATGGTTCCCTTGTTATCTTGAATAAAAATCTGGCGCCCATCGGCAGTGAGATAGTCTCATATAAGTGTACCGCCATTAGATATCCACTGGATTTACATCTGAGGTCACCTCGAGACTATAAAATAATCAACAGAACCTCGCGGTCTGCTTTGTGTACGCGAACCTTCAAAATCCCGCCTACAGTGCTGACTCTAATCGTGACCGGAATCATAAACACATTTGGGGCCAACAGATAGAGTCCGGTCTCTATAATATTTGTACTTTCACTGGCGTAGCCGGATACTTCACGGCACGGTTGAATGCTATACGAAGCTCACAGGATTCCTCAGGGTTGAACGAAAGTGGTGTGGCATATACCACCTTCTAACAAGCCGCTCAGTCTCGGCAATCACGGTTGCTTACTTAGTGTATCTTTTGCTAGAGTGGAGATAAATTAAGGAAGTACATCTTCAAAGCAGCGTTCATTAGGTCACGAGCGATTAATCAATGCCTTAACAGTTTCAGAACAAATATTCGATTAGACGGCGAAAGAAACTTCACAGTTCCCCGCGGCAACGGACTTCGAATTGACCGTTAACCAAGTGAACACAATTCGCAATCATCGTCCGATGTGACTTGTTTTTCGTGGATTAAATTCTACATACTTCACTGTGTCATTACAGTTCTGGTTATAAGGAAGTTTAAAATATTGTATAATAAAAAAATCATCTTTGATACATGGTTTACACAATCACACGAGTTGGCGGCTTGACCTAGTGCACCTAAAATAACTGAGCCAAGCGTGTTTCTAATCATGTGGAGTTGTCTCTGTTAACTGACTCTCCGATTGTGTACCCTGTAAGCTTCTGGAACGTTACATTCAGTTAATGCGAACCTATTTTTGGCAACTTCTCCGAACCTGTCAACCACATACACCTTACTAGCGAGCTATAGATACAAATGGCAAATTATTCTGGTGTACGCTCTGTCAATCTCAGCAGTTTCGTCAACCGACAGCGAAAAAACTGCAGAATTTTCTTTCACAGATCCTGGGTAATATGCCCCGTCGCGCTTCCTGGTTGTCAGGCGCGGTTTTACCGTAGCGATGCGATCGATCTAAAACCAACTGCTTCTCAAAGGTTGTGCCTGAACCTCTGTCAAGGAGAGCACAGTTTCCGGTGGAACGCGTCTGCGTCTCGACGCGTACCGAGGCCACTCCGAATCGCACGCACTCGCTACCGGAGATCGTCATATTATAGACTACATTGTTATTGGAAGAGGGCTGTCTTATCCTTTGGTCACTGGGGCTATAGAGCAAAGGTGTTGCCGTTGTCGTCAGCCGTCTTCAGCACGCACGACTTTTGTTCTCAAGCCTCAATTCACGTGCACCGCATTAGGGCACACAAGGCAAGCGTTCAACTATCGTACGTTAGACCGTCTGCTAATTCATCAAGCTTGATGAGCTCGGGACAACATCCAAAATTGCCTGCACATCCACACATAACGCAGTTCGCAAGACAAGACCGTCATAATAAAATTCAGTCTTCCCCAATTCCTTTGTTAGCTCGGTTTAGTTGCGGCTGGATGAATGTTTACACAAATATCACGGCTGCTGCCTGCAAGTTGTTGAGATATGTACCGTGCACTTCGGAAAAAATTCAATGAGCTCGGTAGACGTCGGTTAGCGTTCTCGTGAGCTGGCCTCATCTCCTTCCTCAGCTTATCCCAAATACCCTCAAAAGATTTGAATCAGCCTTGTAGCCCGTCTGTTCGAGGGTGATGCTTCAAATTTTCATGCAATCGGGAGCCCGTCACACTCCATCAGCAGTGATTAGAGCTTGTCAAGCTTCTGCCGGTAACTCACCGGTCTTAGATCTGGAAAAAAGATACGCCTATCCATAAATTTCTCACGCTACGTATCTCACCCTTATGTGTGTCATTAGCGGTAGAAAAACTACACGACCTCACTTAGCAAAGAAATTGAGGTTTGAGTCTACACCGACAGCCACCTTGTATTGTAGCTTCAGTACAATGGTCAAATTGCTGGATGGGTTTGTAGTAGATAGCGGGTGAAATAGGCCGCCCAAACTTTTGGCGAATTGCTAGAATTCACAAAGATGCAAAAGCCGAACATTTTTACAAAATGCTTTCAGGGAATTTCAGGCTTACACAGAATGGGAAATTTTGTTTCTGACAGTGTGCCAGATAGTGCTTAGCAAACGGGCTTGCATAGTTCTGTTTTCACTCCAACGACAGTCTTTCGTGCTTCTCCGACCCTAAACCAAGTTGTTTTCCGGATGCTACCATTTGTTCTCTGAGTGGCATTATTTTGCTCCAAATCCAATTCTCCAAATAAATACCGTTTTCAGATTCACGGTGAGACTCAGCACTAACAACGCTGTTGATATGGGCCTTCCTGTTTGAAGATTGGAAAATTCTTCAGTTGCCTGTGCTTTTCCAAGTTCATCAGAAATCACGTGACGTTGGTTTGACGCGCGGCACTTACTCCAGCGTTAAACTGACAGGCAAAAATATTCAATCAGGTGATGGAGCACGATGAAAGTGTTACGGAGAAAACTCTAAAACCCAATTCGTTGTTGACGCGCGTGCAGCTTATGTCGCTGGTCAATTTGGCTGTCCCAACCCCAGAGATTTGCCAAAAATTTTCCCTACTAACCTGAATACTCTGGAGCTCACCCACCACAGCCTTTACAAGACTACTTCATTACCCTACGAAGGTAGCGCACTCAACGGCAGGTACCGGTACTCACGTATTCCCTCGCAAACCGGAAAGTCAGTCACTTGAAAGTCAAGAATTTAACGGAAACGCCATCATGCTTTTATGCGCAAAACGTTTTGTCATCGAAATTCAGTCGCGCGAAACTGCACTAAACTGTGAGTACCACTCGATTTCGCGCCTTGCAATTGTTGCGACTATAATAAATGATATTTTGATAGTCGCGTTCATTGTACATTTTCGATTATTTTGGTTTTGTACCCACTTTTGTTTTAGTCAAGCTACGCATTGTGTAACATCCGGCCCAGGGCTAAAAACACAACTCGCTCAGTGCCTCGCTAGCTTGACGTATCGCCGTACTCTCAATTCTCAAGGGTCGGTAATAATACACAAAGTCAACGCGCTGAGATTTGGCTTTTCATTGTCGATCGATTGTCGATAATGATAATTGACAGGGTTTTAGTTTGTTGGATCACTTCCAACAATTGGTGGGCCCGAAATTAATTTGAACACGTGGTTACACTTTGCCATTTCTCAGAGAGTTCGTTCCGTGTCGGTATTTCGCCTTGTACCTTCGGAAGGATTTTTTCGTTATATATTTTGTTTGTATTATTTTTTATATCACCGATTTAATTATATATCACTGTGTAACCGGTACTTGCCATGCTCATGTCGGCTAACGATTCTAAGCCGCTCGAGCACCCCACGGTAGCCATATCACTGGTAGTCCCGCCGTTCTTAGAGATGGACCCGATCTTATGGTTCATACACTTAGAGGCAGAATTTTACACTAATCGAGTCACTTCCGACCGGGCTAAATTCAGCCAGTTAGTAGCTGGTTTGCCGAAGGAGGTCACGACACAGCTCCGAGATTTGTTAGTGAGCCAACTCACGGAGAATAGCTGCAAGACCCTTGAGGAAGCTGTAATAAAGTGAGTCACCTCATCGGGAAAGACTCGTCTGCAACAGCTCACTTCGGGAGATGAAACAATTACTAGGCACGCCGCACATGGACGAGTCTCTCCTGCGCGAACTATGGATACAGAGACTACCGGAGACGGCGCATGCGATCGTATCAATCGCGAGATCACAGCCTTTAGCGGAGGCAGCAGAGATAGCCGACCAGGTAGTAGAACGTTCTCAACCGCTCCTCAACCAGGTCAGCACTTCAACCAAGGCACCAGGTCCGATGAGAGATGTATTGTCACATAATGGAGGCGGCCCATCTACGTTAGCACCTAACGTAGAAGCATTGTGGGCTGAAGTCGCAGCTTTGCGCCGCGATTTTAGTAGAATCTCTTTAGGCCGTCCAACACGCTGGCGACCTAGCAGATCGCCCTGGCGCACAACGTCGCAATCAAACGACGGCTACTGTTGTTATCACCAACGCTTCGGCCCGCGATCCACTAGGTGTGTTAAACCGCGCACTTTTCTAGCGACCAAGCAGGGAAACCTCTACGCCGCCACGTAATGGCGACTAACGTCATCGGCGTTGCACCTTGTCGCCTCATATTCGTGAAGGATGTAGATACAGGAAAGACGTTCTTGGGTGACACAGAGGCGCAGGTTGGTGTATTTCCGTCTACAAAAGACGAGGTGTCACACCCTTGCAGCCCACAACTCCGTGCGGCAAATGGCACTGCTATACCTACTTATGGACAGCGTTCCTTAACTCTTAATCTTGGCCTCAGGCGGACATTCCGCTGGGTGTTCACAGTTGCCGCGGTACCTTTCGCTATAATCGGCATCGATTTTCTCCGGCATTTCGACCTTCTGGTTGATACGAGACGCCGTCTGTTAATCGATTCTAGCACTAAACTAAGCACACCCGGCACGCATGCAACAGTCGCAGCAATAACACCCATATATGCCCAACCCGCCGCCCCAAAACAATTTGTGGATCTATTCACTGAGTTCCCACAGCTCGTTCGCACATCGAACGATATCCCGCTTGTGACCTCAAATGCCACACACCATATCCGTACTAAGGGACCCCCCGTCTCTGCACGACCTCGCCGGTTGGCTCCCGACAAACTGAAACTCGCCAGGGCAGAGTTCGAGCACATGCTCGAACTCGGACTAATACGCCCTTCCGAGAGTCCATGGGACTCACCGTTACACATGGCCCCTAAGAAGTCAGGTGACTGGCGCCCATGCGGTGATTACCGCAGGCTAAACAAAGCAACCGTCCCTGACAAGTATCCAATCCCACGCATGCAGGATTTAACGACTTGATTACATGGGAAAACCATATTCAGCAAGATTGATTTAATACATGCATATCACTAGATCCCGGTAGCCAAAGAAGACATACCCAAAACCGCAGTTATAACTCCCTTTGGCCTTTTCGAATTTCTTCGAATGCCATTCGACCTGGGCAACGCATCCCAAACTTTCTAACGCTTCATACATGAAGCGACACGTGTTTTGGACTTTGTCTACCCTTATTTGGATGATATTTTGGTAGCTAGTTCTTCACAGGAAGAACACGTTACTCATCTCCGCACCTTACTGGAACGTCTGACCCAACACGGTGTCACGGTTAATCCCACTAAATGCGAATTAGGTAAGGCCACGATAGAATTTCTGGGCCATAAGGTGTCAGAAAAGGGAATCGCCGCACTCACGGATAAAGTTAGAGCTATTCATGAATACCCTGAGCCAAATTCCCTTAAGCAACTTCATCGTTTTAGTGGTCTGGTCAGCTACTACAGACGCTTCATACCTCATTGCGCGCACATAATGCAGCCAATAACTGATCTCCTCTGTGGAGGTGAACGCAAATTTCAGTTCACCGAGGCCGCACGCACGGCGTTCGTTAAGCTCAAGGATGCGGTAGCCGAACTAGCTCTCCTTCCCAGCCTAATCCGAACACACCATTGTCCATTGTGACCTATGCTTCGGACACAGCCGTTGGTGCTGTTATACAACAGCTCATTGACAAACGGTGACAACCTTAAGCTTTCTTCTCCAAACGCTTACAACCCGCGGAATCCCACCATAGCACTTTCGGTAGAGAATTGTTAGCAATCTATTTGGGCACTCAATGAAAGGCAGGACCTTTGCTGTTTACACCGACCATAAACCGCTAACCTACTCCATAAACACTTCGTCCGACAGGTATTCCTCAAGTGAAGTTAGGCACCTGGATTATATCTCTCAGTTCACGACTGATATACGACATGTCTCAGGTGCCGAAAACACTGTCGCGGACGCTCTCTCACGCGTTCATAACCTCAGCGCAGCTACTGACCACTGTATCGATTTGACAGCAATGGCTGCCGCACAAGCCACTCACCCTGAAATCACACAAAGTGCCCCCATGTTACCTTCCCTTTGCAGACGCACGTTTTCACCACGTGCACGCTGATCTGGTAGGCCCCTTACCACCTTCAAATGGCTCTTGCGACACTTCACAGGGCACACCTCGCCCCGTAGTGCCTACACCTTTTCGCCACACAGTGTTTGAAACACTGCACAATTTCTCACACCCTGGCATACGCGCTTCAGTTAAACTTGTTACTGAACGATTCGTATGGCCCAACATAAACCATGACGTCCGCAACTGGAGCCGTTCCTGTCTACGATGCCAACGTTCCAAAATCCACCGTCACACAAAGAGCCCCATGCTACCCTCCCTTTGCCAGACGCACGTTTTAACCACGTGCACATTGATCTGGTAGGCACCTTACCACCTTCAAATGGCTCTATTCATCTGTTGACGTGTGTCGATCGCTTCAAAAGATGGCCTGCAGCCATACTGCTACCCAACTGCTCATCAGAAACAGTAGCCAGCGCCTTTCTGGAACGCTGGGTGGCACGATTCGGTTGTCCAGCAGTGGTGACCACAGATCGTAGATCACACTTTAAAGAACATTTTGCAGCCCTCTTAAATACGTTAGGAAGCAAGCACATCGGAACTACGGCTTACCACCCGGCAGCAAATACCATGGTCGAGCGTTTCCATCGCCAGCTAAAAGCGGCCCTTAGCGTATATGTCAATCCTTCGTGGAAAGAGGCACTGCCGTTAGTTCTTTTAGGGTTGCAAAACACAGTAAAAGAATACCTAAACGCTACTGCGGCCGAACTAGTTTTTGGTTGCTCACTTAGATTACCAGGTGAACTCGTCTCACCTGCACCTTCGGCACCGTACGATTACGGCAGCTATACAGCTGCGTCCGGTGCAGCCTAGAGAGCATTCTTCAGCCAAGCACATGCACGCTAAGCTATCGTCTTGCACGCATGTCTTTCTACGTACGGACGAATTACGGCAACCACTGCAACCCCCATACACCGGACCCTATCGTGTCCTCGCGAGAGACACAAAAACCTTCACCGTTAGCCAAAACGACAAACGTGAAGTAGTCTCTGTCGACAGGCTGAAACTAGCATTTACGGAAGAACAATCAGCCATCCCT
>QNGE01007938.1:6640-19895 GCA_008508345.1 Paragonimus westermani
CTGCTTCGAAAGTGAGGAGTTTCGGAACTGTTTGGAGCGTTTGGGAATCAAGAAAATACGCACAACTCCATACCATCCTCAATCAAACGGACTGACGGAGAGGAACGACCGCACAATCAAGTAATGGTTGGTTGCGAAAGGGAGAAGCTGGGAGGAAACGTTACCATTGATTCTGTTGGCCAACCGCTGTTCGCCGCAAGGGAGAACAAAAACGTCGCCATTCGAGTTGATGTATAGGCGCGTTCCGCGTTTACCAGTCGATCATGAGATTGGTTTATGGAGAGACCAACGGATGAGCACGCGTGAATTAGCGGAATCTCGGAGATCAGCCAACCGAAACTTGAAAAACACACAAGAAGCGTCTAAGGAGCAACCTCCATGTCATCCGCCTTCTGGATTCACAACACTAGTGGACTAGTCTTACTGAAGGTCCAGGTTGTATGTACATATATATATATATGTCTTGAAATGGGTAAGGGGGCAGAATATGTATGCTGATATCAAGCATGTTTCCACAAATGCAATGATAAGCAATTTGATTGACCACCCTTACTTTCCGCATTTCATACGTTCCATCATATCACGTATGGACCGGCAGATAACATATTCTCACAGTCGTCACTCCCAACTCAGACGGTATTGGCAGCACATTCTTCCTCTCACGCAGCTGGCGCATTCAACTTCCGGCACTTTTCATTCGCAAGTCTGACCAGTGCATCCTGAACACTTACCTCCATGCTTTCCTCGTAACTTGACCGTTGTCATCCCGATAAGATTTGAACAATCACCTCCCGGCCAAGCACGTATGGCCACCATTTTTGACAGGCTCACACGAGTGTCAAACACTCCATTTCTGTCATGAATACGTTCGTTCAGCAGTAGCAGTCAGTACTCGACTGGCAAAGTTCACAGCCTTACCTCCGTGCTTCAGTACAGCTCCAATCCCTACGTCACTCTCAGCCGTGACGACAACGAAGCTCTGTCCAGTCACCGGCAATTTCAGGGTCGGTTGTTCCTCACTCAGCAATTGTTTGATTTTGACAAACGCCTGATTGTTTTCTGCTGGCCACTGGGACTGGCAATTCTTCTTCAATATGACCTATGAGGAGCTCGCGAGGTCATTGAAGTTGTTAACGAATTGGATTTAGAAATCAGCGTAATCGAAAAACTGTCGTAACGTCCTCTTCGATGTTGGTGCCGAAATAGCCTTGAAAGTCATCAGTCTATCAGACAGTGGTTGCACCCTGTTCTGACCGACCTTGCGGCCGAGTAGTACCAGCGTTTGTTTCGCCAGTTGCGATTTTGCACTACTGATCCGTAGGCCGACTTGTTCAAACTTCCACAACACAGCTGAAACATGTGCGGTGTAGTCTGTCGCATTGACACTGTAGGTAACGATATCATCTCCATGAACAACAGTGTTGTGCAATCCGTCCTGCACCATGTGCATCAGTAGTCTGAACGTAAATGGATCACCTGTCAGTTCAAACGATATACGTTTGAAGCGGTACTGCTTCTCCTCCATCGTGAAAGCTGTTTCGTATCGATCCGATTGCCTGATTTGAAGCTACCAATATGGGGATCGCGTATTCAGCACCGTGAATATGCTAATGCTCTGTAGATTGTCAGAAATCTCTGGCACTGCTGGATGGCTACGACTTTATCAACTGTAATATCGTTGAGCCGTCTAGAGTCGACACCAAATCGAAATTGACAATCGAGCTGCCTCACCAACGAGACGAGAGAATTTTAACGGGCTCTCGGCCTCCTCGATGAGTTCTTCTTTCAGCATGTTCCCCACTTGTTGTTCAACTCCCGGCTGCAGATGTATTAGAATTCCCCTGGAACCGAATGGTCGAAACCGCTTTATCTCGATGAGAATTTCATCGAACCACAATAGCCGCACGGGTCCTGATCCGTTGCGAACAATTCTCGGAATTTTTGCGTACCACTTCATTCAGCATCCGGTTGTCACAGGGTGGTATTGCTCTGTGTGCATTCGTCTCAATTCGTCCGAGCTGTGATTTGCGGTTTCGCACTAATTGAGCCACACCATACTTTGTTACGAGATTACCATATTTCGAAGCAATCATGCTCTCAGCGCGGTCAAGGAAATCTGCTCCCGATATAATCTGACGAGCGTCGGGGAGATGGCAAAAGGCTATTTGACCACGTGACCATCGATTCGGACGTCATTTTCTGTCAGGCCATCAACTCTGAGAGTGAATCCACCTACTGTTCGAGCGACCAACACACACGGCTGAACAACCTTCCCTGGTCTAGGTCCAACCGACAAAATCGCCGTCCTGGTATCAATCAATCAACAGCTAGAGCTATCATTGATTTCTATCCTAATCCCCAATGCCGTCTTATCAATCAAACACTCAGCAAAGCAAGGATTCGAGTACGGTTTTCTCCTGTCAAGAAGGCAAAAATAATCATACGTCGCTACCACTTTCCTCATTCTTCTCCGCCTTCATTACGGCCAATTTCTGGGTCGGCTTTTCTACGTCGCTACAAATTTCGTTTAGTTCACTTAGTTCGCCTGCCTGCCTGCCTGCCTGCCTGCCTGCCTGCCTGCCTGCCTGCCTGCCTGCCTGCAGCTCCCTGACCGTCAGGGAATTGTCCTCCGGCAACTGTCGAGTTGCATCAACCAATTCTTCTAACGTCATCAGAAGTGCGATGAGAGCAATCATGAGCTGACCCCGGAGTGCTGGTGGTAATCTATCCACCAGTTGGTCAGTCAACATGCGTTATTCTGAATCCCAGTTGAAGTTCGCTGAAGCTGCTGGCAACCCTGCTTGCAGTGACATGACATAAACGAGAGCCACGTCTCTGGGTCCAAGACGGGCGCTCTGGACCCGCCGGATTGCCTTCTGTCAGTCAGCCGGGCTTCAGATTCGGTGAACAACGCCTCGTTTGCGGTGTCCCACTAACGCCTTGTAGAACCCTTCAGTGCAGCCCCAAACACCGTCTTGCCCTGTCCTTTAGAAACATCCGCAAAACCGTCAGCTTCCACCGGTCTGTCTCGAGCCCGAACACCTCTGCCACGTCCTCGAAGTCGCCCAGCAAACTCCAGATGCCCACATCCTCGAACGGCTGTGGCCACGGGATCTTCGAAATCAGTTCTCGGTCACGGCATCAGTTCCTGTGAGTCAACAACGCGGATTGCCCACAAACCGTTTATTCGAGAAATCAATACGTGTGTTATGTGCTCCAACACGACAACAAACAAACCCGCCCAGTTGCATATAGCATTGGTCTCGGGACGTCACGATTGCAATAGTTGTTGATGCACATTTGCTTTTTGTACCAAAAGCCGTTTCATAGCGAACTGCACTTCAATGTTTCTTCTTGTATTCCTCCTCTGGTTACTTCAGTATTCAAACTTATACTCCTGCCTTATCATCGAATAGTAGCGGTGTGAGTAGTGTAGTGCGATTGCTCGTCCTCACTTCATTAGTTGACGTTCGACTTATGACTTATAGCTTGAGTGGTCGTCTTCTGTTGCTTTTTCGTATACATTCGTCGTAGGTCGGCAGACAACCGAACACGTATACCACTAACGCGATCTATCAAGATCAGCACTATTTTCAAAATCCTCGAACAGTAGTGAAACGTAAAGTGATTGTGGATTTGGATTTCGTTTAAGTGGCTTTAATGTGGCTGCGGACAAGACGATGTGAATGCATCCAAACCCGAACACCTCTGCCACGTCCTCGAAGTCGCCCAGCAAACTCCAGATGCCCACATCCTCGAACGGCTGTGGCCACGGGATCTTCGAAATCAGTTCTCGGTCACGGCATCAGTTCCTGTGAGTCAACAACGCGGATTGCCCACAAACCGTTTATTCGAGAAATCAATACGTGTGTTATGTGCTCCAACACGACAACAAACAAACCCGCCCAGTTGCATATAGCATTGGTCTCGGGACGTCACGATTGCAATAGTTGTTGATGCACATTTGCTTTTTGTACCAAAAGCCGTTTCATAGCGAACTGCACTTCAATGTTTCTTTTTGTATTTCTCCTCTGATTACAAACAGACTCGAAGTCGGAGGCCCAGGTTATCCGGTTCCAGTCGGTCTGTTGTACTTCGTCTCAAGCGGACGTTTGATGACCTGACAAACGATCACTGAACACGGAATGTGGCATTGCTTTTGGGATTACCACAAACATCAAGAAGAACGCAAACTGAAAAGTTTAACTACGTCCTGAATGAAGAAGAATCCGACAAGGCTATAAAGCGGCCTCTAGAAGCTCAACTGCCGACCTCAGATGGAAAGTCTTTTCAGTGGCTGATAATGCTAGACAATATAATTTTTGCTTGAAATGGATCAGGTTTAATTACTCTAAGAGACAGAGTCCAGTCGTGTAGCCATCGACTGATTGCGTGAAGAAAAACTTTTAGCGTACTGCGATCAATAGTGTAGCAGTTTTCTGTAAATGTCTAGTATACAGAAGAACCTTGCTGAAAATGTGGTCCAGAAACCGATTGATGTAAAGGTTGAATAAACGAGGAGCATTCATTAACCGTTAAGGGACTCCTGCATAACTCAAGGAGAGAGATGAGGGATTTTATTCGGTTCCTAATCTGAACGGTCTTTTCTAGATGTCACAAGCCTTCACTTAGTAGTTGAGAGAACCATGGGAGACAGGGTCGAAGGCCCTGGCCACGGACTTATTCACAGACATAGGGGAGTGAGTAATTTCGACGATGTTATATTGCAGATAACAGAACAATACTTCCGGAATAATTCGGCAACTACTTGGTGGCCTGGAGAAGTCTCACCGTCTGGTTGTTGAGGAAGAAGAGGTGATCGTTCACTTTTTCCGCAGTAGATACATTTAGGTGATGAATCTTTGTTCACATAGGATCCCAACAGGATATGTTCGTATGCGAGCTTAGTGCGTTCTCAGATGATCTGTTTATCTGTTTCGAACGGAATGCACTCACAGACAGTTCACTGCAACTGAGGTCACCTCTAAGGCAGGTCTACGTAAGAGCGAAGTTGTAGGGTTGAGTGTCATGACTCATCTGCCTGATTTCCGAAGAGTTATTGAGTAGACCCAGTGGGTTAGTATGTGTGCACTCAAATGCTATTTCGTGGTTTGTTTTTGTGAGAGGAGAGGAAAAAGAATGTGAAAGGCATGAGAGTTGGGGGAGTGTGTTGTGCATGCTGATGCTGATGGACCCGGTTTGTTTTGCCGGATTGTTTTGAGAAATATACTACGTGGTTGTGAGCAATGCACTGCTGCCTGAGCGTGAATCAGCGACCCTACAGGGCGCTTGGTCATCGCAAATTGTAATATCGGTGTCAGTTTTACGCTTGGTAGCTTGGGAGTGTGACAAGAGGTTCTCAATTTTCAGAAAATTGGCCGTCACTACTGTTGTGGACAGAACTTGAATGATGGTCACGTGGTATTGTAAGACCACCAGTATATTGGAGGTGACCCCGAAGAGCTTCTTCAGTTCCGAATTCTCGGAAGATGATGAAGAGTTTGCGAAACCCTGCACACTGAACTTTGAGGTGGGTGACAGGGAGGACGGCTTTTCTGCAACCCTACTGACCTTAACATTGTGCTTGCACATGGAATGTCAGCCGTTGCACGTTTATTAGCATATATGGCGTATGTACAAAGCAGTTAGAACACGAAAGCTGGTAGATGCGAGCATTTCGTAATGATACGCCAGTACCAAATTTACGAATACATGGATGGGTTTTTATAGCAAACAACAATAGGGGTGGATAGGGCAATTAGCTGGTTAGGGTAAGTCATTAAGTCTAGGGAAGGGGGAAGTTCAGAACACAGAGTGCCGACATGGGTCGATTGATTGCGACCGCTACAATAGATCACGATAATCTTGGATAAGAATGACGTAATAGGATTTTGAATGCACAAGATGGATGGATAGCGTGACCAGTGGTCAGGGCCTGTCTAGCGGCTGAAGAAACGGGCTGTTCACGCGTTTCTGCAACATTACCGTTCTCCGGTAACACGGAATTACACACCCATTTATGCATATGTTCTTTCACGCTGGAGGCCAGACATCTGTCGGTTCTCCATATGCAAATTTCTCTGCAGTTACGTGTAAATTGGTATACGCAGTGTGAGGTGGCACAGATAGGCTGATCAACTTTGACTAGTGGCACTGGTAGCTTAAGTGAAAGTCTCCATCGTTGTGTTGTTTGATGCATGGCGAAGTCGTCCTTAAAAGCCAGCTCTATGTAGATCCTCTTTCTCTATACTGACCACCTGTTCTGGTGGGACTTTTGTCTACTGTGCCTTTCTATGAACCTTGTGGGGGTGAAAATCTGACTGTAGGACAGAAGTGATCCAGTCTAGTTCATCCGCAAGACTGTTGTACGTACAGATTCGCCTTACTCATGTAAACAGATTATTTACCAGTGATCGCTTATGATTGATCGGCGTGGAGCTGCTGAATTTTAACTGTTGGTCAGGCCACGTGGATTTCTTATAATCAGCTTCTCTAATTGAGCCATCTTCTTGGTGACTTGTGAGTATGCCAAGAAACGGCAAGCGGTTGTTGGCCTTAAATTCACAGATAACCTTCAGGTTGGGATGACAACTATTTGGGCGTTACACCAGGTTATCTACCAATTGCTTAGATCGACTGAATATTAATGTCCTCGACGGAACACCTGTAATACAAGCTCCTATCTCCGTAGCTCTTACTCAACTTTTAGTTATGGAAGGTTCACTAAGGTAAAACCTAGTGGACTCCCAATTGTTAATCCGCCTACTTGAAGATAGGACTGCTGGAAGAAACGGAAATTGACACTCTCAATAAAAGTAACAAAGTTTCCTTTGATATTTCGATCGGAAGTGATTCATTTCTATTGCAACCAGCTCACATACAGTCAATCGTTTCGTGCAACAAGACATTTGCGAACAGTGACTGAACGTCTACAGATCACATCAGCTCGTTAGAAAGATTGATGTTGTCCAAGTTACTGATTAATTCGAAAGAATCTGGGCGTCTGAAATTTTCGTTCTAGTGGAGTGAGAATAGTGACTATCCAGCGTGTCGACTTATGATAAGCGGAGTTTATCATTATCAAAATTGGGCTAATCGTCATCCAGACTAGTGCTTCTTCGGTAGGCCGCGAAGTTGAGATGTTGGCGATCCAAACGGTTTAAGAGATCTACACGTTATCTACTCATTAATTCGCAACTGTAAGAGTAGTTGAATGTGTCGTCCTATGCGGTCCTCTATTTCGGTTACAGTATCCATTCATTCTACAAGTTGAAATTTTGTTTGGTCATGCAATACTGACAACGTACGCATCTCTTTCTAGAATGACAGCCCCAGAGCTCTTGTCCGGCTTAAGCACTACTAAGTTTCTTGACTTCAGTTCCCTTAGGGATTGCAGGTGTTAGCTCATGAAAGCATACCGACTGTCAATCGGAGTCGTGATAAACCCATGAGCTATCTCGGTGTCCTTAGCCCATAAACGACCTAGGCTGCGACGTAGCTTCCATAATCCGTTTGCATGCTTATCAGTTCCTGGTGTTTGCTGTTTTGTTCCGATGGACAGAACGTTTAATACGGAGCAGGCACAATCCAGCGGTTGTAGTGTGGCGTTTTGTGAACATGCCAAAGCGATCATACGGCTTTTGTTCACTCCAAAATATGCAAACACAAACAGAAAAGCGCTTTCGTAATAGCTCCAATTCACTCTTGTTTGGAGTGTCATCCACCTCAAGTTTGCGTGGATGTGTTTACAATGCATAGAAGAACGAAACCGAAGTTGTACAATGTCTTTCCTTTTTGTTTGCAATTTGATGCTTACGATGTTCCATTGGAAGGAAGAGTTACGATTTTGATAAATCATGTTCTACCCGGCTACCATCATCATCATCATCATCATCATCATCATCATCATCATCATCATCATCATCATCATCATCATCATCATCATCATCATCATCATCATCATCATCATCATCATCATCATCATCCATAATATCATAGTCCACATCATCATAATCAACAGTAGCAGCGGTGCCGGCGTCAATAATAGCAGTATCATCAGCGGCGCACCATGTGGTGTATTAGTGTTTCAAACTAATCGTACAACAACGATGAGCCGAGCTTGGCACTCAGCTTGCAAACGCTGCCTCACCAAACGAGTTGTCGTCATCGGTGCGAAACAGTTCACGTGCATGGAATTGAGTGATGTGGTTAAATTCATTCATTTCCGACCATCATGTGACTTACATCTGGGGTTTTGCCCAGGAGTGAACGGGTTGATGAACGATGATCCGACATTTCTGATACACAATTTGACGGAAACATCTGTGCACCCTGACAGTATGATTGAGTGACCATATTCGATTCAGTAGGGAAAATATCGGGTTCCGATCTCCTGACTGTTCACCCGCTGATGATGTCAAATATGTGTGATTGAATGCGAGTATCGATGAGTGATCACTTCGAATGTACTTTACAGCCTCGATTCTCACTAGCCACGCTTCATAGCCGTAAATTAAGTTCATCATACCGTCTTACGGATGTAACGTCTTAGGAATGAATGAAAACAATTTGCAGTGTTTGCAGTGTGCTTACAAATGTTATCAGTCAGTAGTTCTTATAAGTTACATGTTCAGTGAAGGAAACTTAAACAATCGACAGTGCTTGATTTATGTCATAAAGGACTCCAAATGAAAACGAAACCCTCTGCGATATTTAGGCCGCTCACGTGTTGTCGTAACCCATGACTTCCTTCACCCCCAGCGCTACCTGATTTGTGTCCCTTAGATGTGGTCTCTGTATGGGAGCTCTGCACCACATACTTGCATCTATCCTAACTGGAGCAACGGGAATTGAAGGATCTAGCCGACAACTGGATTCCTTATACTCTGTAAAGGTTTGGTCAAAAATAGTGCGTCACTGGTAATTACTGTTAGTAGCAAATTCATAAAATGTGAGGTCGAAAATTCCGCGTCAGTTTAACTACTTTGACTTATGGAAAGCTGTTTCTAGCCACTTCAAAAATCATTTGGAACTGTGCCTTAACGGACAGACACTGGGGTTAGGAGGTGGATAAGTGAGTGCATGCATTTGGCGAATTCATCTGCTGACTATTTCTGGAGTGTAGACTTTTTTGCTTGAGGCACGTGCAAGAGGCGCCAAATAATCTTTTGCCAAACTCATCTCCATTTCCTGATGCCTCAGCTCACTGGCACAAGGTTAGACATAGACCGTCCACACACTATAGGTAAAACCCAGTCGCTCGTTGGACGCACTGCTGCCGCTGTAATGAATCAAATAAGACGAACCAGCTTCAGGTTCTTGCACAGCGTTCAACACATTAGAGTGAGAACTGTGATTGGACGACCAGTATTTCACTGTATTCCTATTAAATGTAACTATATATTTTCGAGGTGGTTTGACAGAGAACTAGAGATGCGACCAAGGTCACTTGACTTCTGTCAGCTATTCAGGGACTTGCCCATATATTCTATGCCTGTTCTTGGCAGGAGCCGATCGCGTGAATCGCCACCCTGAAATTCCACCATCATACCACTGCGCCACCGTTCCACATCCACAGTTTTTTTCACAAGAACATTAATTGAGTTATAATAAGCACCATCAAGATGTCAACGCACCGTCTGTTGAGACACGCTCGCGTCCATCTTGCCCCAAACTTATCCAATGTACACTATACTCCCCTGAGGACTTCTATCTCGTTGAAATGATAAACTCTGATTTGCGTGTTTTACACGGCTCAATTTAATTGGTTGAATTGTAACTGTGTAGGTTGCCAACTGCGAACGGTCGTATGGTGTAGACTTTTGTTCTTCTACAAAACCAGTTTGATCTGAGTAAACCTCGTTATGCTCAGATCGAGACGTCTACAACTGTCCCGAAAGACGGCTTGTGGATGTGGATCCTAACAGATCGTCTACTGACAATGATGAGGACGATGAGGATGGTGGTGTAGAAGAGAGTGAGAGACTGGGTCACCTGACTCGAATCTTAGTGGTCTGGTTCTCTACCTAGTAGGACTTAACAGCCGTTTGCCTGCTCAGTTCTGTTCCCGTTGACACACCCCTCAAATCCATCTTTTATGGGTCACAGAATTACAATACTGACAACCGGGAGAATGATATACACGATCCACCCAGGATGATTGATGGGGTCCGCAAGATCAAGTAGTGATATGGTGGCAAACTAGGACAAGCTGTACTGAGTTCCAGAGAGAGTCTGTCCGTTCGACTGACGGTCACGCGAATATCCTCGCTGCAGGTTTTGAAAGCTGTATGATACAGCCGTATGCTGTCTTTACATACATGTCTGTAACTTTAACATAAATGTCTCTTGATTATATAAACTCTACGTTATTTTTCCCAATTTTGTTCTATTTCTGTATGTACGACTTAACTTGTGGTTGTTGGAATCAACAGTAACCCGATTTACACTGCCACCCGATACGGTTCGAGGGGTGAAAATACGCATACATATATACACATGTATACGTGTTCAAAATCACTCCCAACTGACTGCGGATTTCGCATTTCACTTAACTCCACTTCAAAAGAAACTTGATTTCAGAATCACTATTGTTCGCACCCGTCAATGGTGACGTGCACTTCACACGGTCAGGATTGAAAGCCAACATTCAAGGTCATCTACCGGAGTTACCAGGATAGATAATGTATCTTCTCTCAAGGGGATCGGGCACGAATCTGAATTGGCAATGACATTTGGGGCAGAACACGAACACAAGCAGGTGGTCAAAACAACTCTATAGAAAGTTCGAGCAAATTTTGTGGTCCAAATTATTGCGTATACCAGATAGTCATGACAAACCAGAGCTTAGTAAATGCATGTAATATGTACGATATCAGTGAGTGCAATTTTGAGATGTGAATACCTCCAGTCGGATATAAGTTTCACCCTAACTGCATAGGGTATTGTGAATAATTTCATATTTTGCCTCATTTTCATTTGCAGCCTACATCGATTGGCTTTGTACAAATGAACACCACTTGCTTGAATTGGTTCGAGCAAACAACATACGTCTCGTGCGCGTGTCTCGTCTCTTTGGTACTCCTGCTCAGGCTGGGTCGAAATTGCTTACATTGAGCTATTCATGGACTGTATGTTTGAGCTGGCTGTTTGTGATCGTGTATTTGTGTTGGACTAGTTTCTTACAAGTCACATGTAACCAGGTCATGTGCATTTAGCAGAGTCAATTTGTCTCCCGTTGTTCATCGGTTACAAGCACCATTTGGTCGTTGTTGTTGATAAAGACTTCTGTTTGGTCTGAAGGCTCAGGCATCATGTGTTAGAGATATTAGTTGAGACAACTGATATGGGCAGCAATGGTGCACATTCCAGTTGCTGTTGACGTATTTCAAAACTCACTGCTGATTCAACCCAGACTGCACCGGCTTGAGGTAATGAAACGGAGGTAAAAACCCACAGCGTCTCGGAAAAATGTCTTCAAACAACTGGTCGTCCATGGGTCATTTTTGTCTCACCGAAATCTCTGTGAGTAGTTTAAGAGTGAACGAATTTCTTAGTGGTCCATAGTTTTCTCGATTAACTGTCGTAGTTTTATGAGTGTAATGATTGGGTCTTGAAAGGATGCTTGAACGGATGCAGTTGAAGTGCGATCACAGCATTTATCCCGTAGTAACTGAGACCGAATTATCACTAAATACTTGAAGATGCTTGTTCCAACACAACTTAATCAACGTTTTTCTTTGACGAACTACTTTTTGCACACTCATTTATTGAAATACCGTGACTGGTCACACGCGGAACTCCAGGTGTAAGAAACGATAAATCAGATATATGCTTATCCTACGGGAACTGATTTTTTCAAACGATCATTGTTTAGTTCTACACTTGTTTGGTCGTAGCCACTTTCAAGACTGAGTAGTGTATGGGGAAGTTTATTTCTCGTGCACAAAACTATTATGTCGCGCATGTTCCCTTCAACTTGTCGGTCAGTATAACTACGGACGTGTCCGCATAGACAGACTGATAGATTCTCCAGAGCTTAAATCGCAACCAAAATTCATTTCGAAGCGTTGTTCGGCAGATTAACCATAGAGATTTTGTAATCATTCGCCCACCGACTTAAAGATCTATCGTGCGCTGGGGAATTTGTCTCATGCTTTGCCGTTGTCTAGCTGCTTAAGATGTCGCTGACAGACTACTGAAGCCAGGCCTGTATTTCATGCACGGAGGGAAGGTTGTCATTCATTGTTCCGTTGATTATGGATAATTGGAAGCGAGTCAGAGAAGTTAACCCGACTGAGAAATAGTATTTTTTTCGTTGATTTTTCTGATGAGTGCAGCAGACAAGAATCCATTCGTCATTTGGCACTTTCCAATTGCCTCATCTATATAAAACACTTGTCTGACAACATTCCCCATGAGAAATTAACACATGGGCAACGTTGCCAGACATAATCACCTTGTAAAATTGGTCAGTTGAAATAGGTTGAATTCCTGGGAATTCCGGTGTTGTTTCTTGTGTCCTACTGGCATATAACTTGTGCTGGGTGGCTATGGACCTCCGAACTAGTTTGCTGGCCAAAGTGAGGAATTTTCAGTACAGCGTCTGCATGTCTATATCCGTTTCCTCTAATCTGTACGTTCCCCTCTCGCGGTTGATGTGGGCAGACGATATGTCAACTTATTCCAACACATCTTCTGTCTGTTCTGATGAGGTTATTAAGAGGAACCGAATGTTTTGAACCTAGTGGAAGTGCACCGATATACACTTGCCCCGGTCAGCTGGGGCTATTTCTCCAAATTCTTGGTCGAACTTTCCATCCACACTCAACCTCATCCAGTGTCACATCAATCAAACATTGCACCATCTAATAGGTTCCCACGTTACTTGCACCGAACTCAACGCGCGCATTCATCTGCATCCTGCAGGTGCAGTATGCGGCTGCTTAAAATTTAGCCCATTGACCTTGTTCCCGCTTCCCTCATTGACGTTTGTGCAAGGTCAGCATACTGGAAGCTTCGCAAAACTCAGAAATGTGGCAATTAATGTCGTCCAATCAAATGGCTCCAGGATACAATCGCCAAAGTCCACGCACGTCCTAATTGGTTCTTTGATACTCTATACGGCATGTGATTGCTTGGGTTCAACAAGTGAGGCAAATTCACGCTGTGTGGCTGTGAGGACGAACGGGCAACCAATCATTAACTGGTGGCAAAGTGAACATTCTTGAGAGGTTTTTGGAACCATGTGTTACAA
>QNGE01007939.1:0-19887 GCA_008508345.1 Paragonimus westermani
TGTAAATCGATCACTTCTTAACTAATAAACTTGTCACAATTCTCACAAGCAAGGCATGTAATAATTGTGAGTCCGTACTTCAAATCTGATTGTCATAAGAATGAAAGAGTCCACAAATGCCGTCGAAGAAATTAGCAGTTTCAGAACGACTAAGTTACTGCTTCTACATCCAAGCTCCTTTGTACATTTGGCTCATGGAGGTAAACTGAAATAAAACTGGTGTACAACTTTTACTTGCCTGGATTTCCTGAAGCACTTACNCACTTATATCAGCACAGTCGTAAACGGATGAGTGAAACATGTCCATTCAATGGTGTAGACCGTGTGCAGGAAATGAGGCACTGAGTTTATTTCTAATGACATTCACCTTTTACAACTACGCACCGAGATCGTTGTGAATCACAATGTCCTTTTAAATTCAGGGCTGGTGCATTGGGAGACTGCAGAATGGGGAGAATTTGTGTGTTGAATTTTTCTCAATTTTCATTCATTTTTCTACGTGAACCAACAGGTCTTATGAAACTAATTGTTCTAATCCGGGAGATAAAGTTCACCCGTGGACCAAATTTGTCGGCGCAGCGCATGTCACTTTCTATGTGTAACTTCAAAAGCAAACGTCCTAACAGTCATGTTGGGTGCAGTGACAGAAATCTTGCTTCAACTGTTGTGCAGCATGCTCTAGGTCAGTTGACCAAATTACGGAAGCAGCCGAATAGAGATCGACATTAAAGCAAGTTCAAGCTTAATCACCGCGTAAAAATTGCCACTGCCTGGATCCAACGGCTCTGGTCACTTGTTCTGATGTTAAACGGAAAGCCGTTCATACCATAACTTCGGTGAAGCAGTCGTTGATGATCGTACCTTTCCGACCTTCTACACGTACGAACTACTGGTGTCTTCAAGTTCTCCCGCGTAAATAATGTTAACCGCGTGAACCGTGGCGTTCGGATCAGTAGTTGTTCTGATCCGAGAAACTTACTTGCACCATTATTTTGCAGACCTGTAGCTCACTAAACCCTCAACACAAAGCTACTGTTTCTTTGCTCACAGCTTCTGTGATACTCGATCAAAATTATGCGCAAAAACGAGCAACTTCATAGCCTCCCTTTTGAGTCAGTAGTTTACTCCGCGGGAGTTACCATCGTTCTTCAATATCGCACTGTCTTTGCGCTGCACTGTCGTTGATTATTGAGTACAAATTACTATCTGCATGAACATGCGTTCGTTCGCATAACGACTGCAGCAACAATTTATTAGATAAAGTCGATGGCTGCTGACAGTCACACAGTGTATAGTCCGCGGTACTGCCACAATCTTCTTTCTACGATCTATTATTTTGATACTGAACTAACTGGTCGGTCAGTGCTCAACCGCTGTCATATTAAGTAGTCTAGTGCTATGTTTAGAAAGCAGTTTGCTCAGGGCTTAACACTTCCCTGACTTTGAGTGATTCACACTTTACGCTCACCCACAACCAAACACATAATTGACCTTCATCACTGGATAGCGATATAACCATTCCGGTGACCTAAATGTTTGTTGCATCCCTTATTTTCATTGGTTGGACAGTCCAGCTCATCTCTTTTTCTCAAGATCATATTGATCCGACGATGAATTACGAAAAAATTATCCACGTTGTAAGTGCAATTCATAACTTTTCTGTCACTTCGTGCGGAAATAAATAGATGTGTGAAAGAAGCGGTTGGGCCAAATATATGGTCTGTCACGATTAACTGTTTTGTCACCCATGGTACCGTAGTTTGATTGGACATCGAGCTACCGACTTGTGTTGAATAACCTACTGTGCTAGCCACTCATAAATGTGTTCTCCATCTTGCTATCTCAGATTTCGACTGCAATAAGCTATGGCGATACGCCAATCTAATGCGAATTAACATTTTGTGTATCTGTTTGATAACAGTGACCGTAATGCTTGCATCTTTCCGGCTGTATTTTCTTGAGGCTTCGAAGGTAAGTTTCGGTCCGTAAAGTAGAATATAGCACTGGTGAGTGCAACCTGCGCAATCTGATGGACATTTCGGCTGTCCTGCTTCGAAAAAATGCGTTAGATTCGGGTTCTTGATAGAAGCCATCAATAGTGTATGCATTCAACAAGACCGAGATGTAAGCCCAAACCCACTTTCTCAGTAGATAACCTTGCGGACTATTGTAGAACCAGCACCTCATGAAGCATGACTGAATTATTACACTAGAGAGCTCAGCCGCGTTTGATTATGAGAAACAATCGTTAGTGAAATAGTACCTCTTTGGTAGAACCAGCAAACGGAGTTAACGGGCGATTAATCTACTACCTTCCGGAGCGATCCAGTAGCCTGAATCTCACTAGTGAACAAATGGTCACGTGACCCAATCAAATTGTACATACTCAAGCGCAAGTTTACAGGTGCACTAGCCTGCCACGAATAGTAAATCATGTAAACTGGCCTGCTCCACACACACACGTACACGTCTGCCTTCGAAATTTTCTGAGTCAACAAACCGTTCATATCTGGTCTCTTCAGTTGTGTGATTTGCGAAGAACTCACGCAAACATCCATGCTTTCATAAAGTGAAGGGGAAAGTCAGTGTACCAATGATTGGACTATGTATAGCGCCCAATGGTAATTAGGGAATATGAATCGTTTACTTTTATAGAGATGACAGGAAAACATAACATGAAACTACATGGTAACCAGCTTTATTGTGTACACTCAGAGATTTGACACTTTGCCTGTCATGCCACTGAAAGACTGCCTACACGTCATTATTTTCAAGTAATTAGCCACGGTTAATACGTGCACAGCTGTCTGCAGTCGATTTCTCTGTCTGAAAAACCTAACCTTGAAAAACATTATTGCAATACGTTTAAGCAAAAGTGTGTTGACGAGCAAAACACTGCATACTAGAATAGGAGAATATAATCTTGACTGGTCACCTGTATGGTGTAAATTGGCCAGGGTAAATTTTGTTTACAACAGTGACATCCAGCATTCATACTCAGGACGAGCATTCCAGAAGCTCTCAGTGCGTTACAAAAGAACACAAAGTGATATATGTTGCAATTCACCGACAAGTTGGAAATTAACCTTGTCTGCTTTTTTCTTATACCCACGTACATTTCCTGCTGACATTAGTTCTTCCCTCGTACGCAAGCGAAGATCAGAAATGTGAACGTTCAGATGGGAGCTCTAACCTAACACCAACATCTTACTGTCTTCCTTTATAGTTTTGCTCTTAAACTCGGTTTGCTCCTTCGATTTGTGCTCATGCATTGCTAGTCTGGTTTTGTGTATAAATGTGTTCAGCCTGACCAAACGGTTTGCTGATTAACATCACTGTGTATACCGAAGCAAACCTTCCTTTTACCTACCCATTTCGATGTACATAAATTGTGATTAAACGTTTAAAAAATTGGAAAAGCCAGTGTTATTAAGCATTTTGTCCTCAGTAACAATCTACACACTTGAAATACGTTACCCGTTCTGGTCGTGAGAAACGGACACGTTTGAAATTCGCTTTATTCCTTCAGAGTTGGCATTTTTATAACAGACATTTTGACAGTAAAATGATCTACATGTGTTCGGGACACAAATAAACTGGTGTGCATATTCTTGGGCTTGTAATAAAAATATGATAGCATGAAAAAAATAAAGAATCTGTTCACGGCACACTGACAGTTGACAGTTATTTCGGGATGAACCACTTGAAAATACATTGGCATAAACTCCGTCACACAATACGGTATGGCAGACTAAATTTGAAAGTATTCGACCAAGAACGTTTATCGAATAGTGAATCGTCTACTTGCGCAACATACACCTTATCATATGTGTGTATCGAAGATGCCCCTTGTGAATCTATACAGAAAAGCAAGTTTTATCACGAACATGCAAAGTGACGCGTAGTCAACCAAAAACTACTATTGAACTGCATAAAATCGATTTAACGTTTCAACTTAAAACTTTTTCTTCTTATGACCATAAAGTTTACCAGTTGAAGTTATGTTGCTAATTTTTTCGCGTTACGCCAGTCGGCTTGGTAAGAAATGGACTTCGACAACCTATCTGATTTAGCACATCTCAAGGTATTGGTAGGACTAATAAAAGTCATTAGAGCCAATGCAAATCACATGAAGAAGTGTAAACTGATCTATAATAACCAACTACATCAAAAATACATAGTACCTCTGAAGGTGAGATTCTTACATCATCAACTCGTCACATACTGTTGTCCTGTTATTGGACATTCAGCAACACGTTATGATCGAACAAGAGTGTTAGCGAGTGAAACTGAATTGACTTTAAAAACAAAGGTGCACCATCGGTGGATGACTTATTTAGAAATGAGTATTTTGAATCGTTTTCAAAGACAAATATTCAGTTACGGATGTAAAACACTAGATTACGTAAAACAAGAGGATATCAGTGGCAATAGGAGTGATCAATGATTTGGCCTTATATAGAAGAATTGCTACTGTTTCTAAGTCAGTTAGTACTTCATAATACATTATTGTGTGTAATCCAAGAGTAACATCAGTACTGTGGTATTTGAAGATACATTATCAGCATCGGTGTTTTAAAACTACAATTTAACTGATGGGTAACCTTAATAGTAGAATATTTCAGCAGGTAGCGGCTGTGAACAAGTTGAACCGCATACCTAGCTGAATTCACCATTCAACCACAGAATATGTACGAGTAATGGAAGGCTGTAGATCGAATCTACTTTTGTTATGAGATAATCGCCAATGAAACGGTAGATTTAGAATTTTCTGCTACTCGGAAACCGTATAGACGGCATTCTTCGTCGGTCTTTTCTGGCAGTGAATGTCAACAGGCCCTAAGAAGTGTTCGTCTCCAAGTAACCTCTTCTATGACCTGTTCTACTCTCCTTGTATGTAGCCACCGATGAGGATCTGCCTTGTTTCGTGGAAGAGCGGTCACATCATACCTCTTTTGTGATAAGTTAAGGCAACAAAATCCCAAGTACTAACAGCTCCGAATAATTTCGCAGTGTGATGAGCATTCTATTGGGTCATCCTTTAGCCTAATTAATGAAATATCTAGAAAAGACCGGCTGTCGTTTGGTTAAGATAAACAGAATGCAAATGGTTTGAAAATGATTATTACTAGCAAAGTTCAGAACGTTACATATGTAATAATTGTGGCTCCTATAGCTAAAGTTTTGACAACAGTTGGTTAAAAATCAGCCATTTAAAAGTGTATTCGCTAACGTCTTTCACCTCGTGAAGTTGCTTTTTAGCTAACTAATAGTCGATCGTCGAAAAACATTGTTGATGCACGGGTAAGATCGGGAAATTGTGCTGGTTATCGCTCTGCTTCCTGTTTGACCATCCCTCACTGCTTTTCGGCGTTGAGGAGCGGCCTCCATCTTCGACATGCGCTCCCGATATTCAGTTCAGTCTGTATTCGGTATGAGGTCCTAGGAGGAATTGTTACTTTCAGTCAGGAAGGTAGGACGTTCCATTGTGTTCTTTTAAAACGAATCGGCAAAAAACTGGACAGATGTATTAAACCATCGAGGAGAGTCCATGTATCCAAGTTGCTGGTGTGTGAAATGACGCGAGGAACATATCAGCGAAAGAATTGAGCATTTGCGAGGTCCGTTATAAAAACACGATACGCTTTTGACCACTCCAGATCGTTCGACTTGCTTTTAAGCGATCGGACTTTGAACCTGCTTGGTTTTTAGTGCTACGCAAACCCACATTCGCTGTTCCGTTCTGCACGTGAGTAAACTACTGACTCGAGCTGTTTTTATGCCTTGGAACTAACAACAATGTTTTCTGGATGAAAAGCACAACCACGACTTTTCTTTATGATTGCTGATCGTGTTGATATCAACGACGAGTTAGACAGCTCCTTTGTGAGTCCGAGAATCCGCAAGTTCCAATCTTATTATTCCGGTGGCTTCAATATAATCAGCGAATGAACGGAACAATTTGTATTATAGAATTACACGGAATCTGGTGCAACATACATCGACTGTGAACAACCTACTATCACGACTTGCGAACGCTCTATGATGCTCCACACTGCATTCCGGATTCGGAATGACTGAATTCAAGCACGCTGTTACCGTGACATGGTCGTTCGTAGCCGTGCAGAAGCTCTAATCACAGCCCCATCTACTCCTAATGTTAACAAGGGAAAAACAACATGCACCGACGCTGGGATAAAGGAGGTTGTAGAGTTATAAAGTTGTGACGTCTTCAATAGCCCGGCCTGTTGTATTCCGCTATGAACGTTTCTGCTCGATAGTTTAATTTTGCAAGGTTACTGTCTAATTAGGTTCAACGAAGAATTGGTTTTTCTCGCTCAGCACCCGAGATCGTTTGAACCGTAGAATAATATGTTGTATTCAGACATATTTCTTCACACACTGAACTGGACTCAGGTCACAAGGAAACTGTGTAGTGTGTTTCTGTGTGAGCACCAAAATATTCGAGTGCAGAGAAACGGGTTTTTTAGGCAAGGTCTTTGTATCTGTGTAAGCTTTAAGTGGGAGCACAGCTCACTTCATATTTCTCAACTAGACCCCTGGAGTATTGAGATTCAAGCTTTACAAAAGTAAAAATTGCTGGGTGCTTTCGGAGAGACGCGACCAATAACGTATTGCCCAGCAAAATGCAGCACACTTATGGTTTGATGTATCTGAAAATGCAACTAGTGAACATGAAACTGTCAGAAATCTGAATGGCACAACCACGACGTCCGCGCATTTGAATGGACTCTGGAGTTCTGATATTTGATTTATCGGGTTTGTTTAACCCAAATAGTTACCGTCCTATGCGCATACGATCCAGAAACGTGGAAAAAATCCAACCACCATTGTAGTGAAAGTTCGCACATCCTGAGTGCTGCACCAAACATACTTGGCAAAAAAGCAACATAGGACAGTGGCACAAACCTCATTGAAGAGAAGAATATGCAATAGCGATGAATTAGACCACGATAAAATGTTTCCGCCGTTGAAGGGCTTCTAAAAATTACCTGTGAATATTTGAACTGCAGTCAAGTTTGTGTGGCATTCCATTGTTACCGTATGACTCTCATTGCTGGAGAAACGACAACTTTTTATCAAGGAGAGATATGAAGCCTCAACAAGCCAACGTGTGAGTCAGTCTGAAGTGCACTAGCTGTTAAAAGCGAACGTTGGTATGCAATTTCCAACTAAGTTTAACCCACACTACATTGAGAATAAGCGGGAAATGCTTGCATACCTCAGGCGGCATCCTTTTAAGCGGACAATTCAGAAATACAAGTGGCATATGCCATACTTAATGCAGTTCCTAATTTAAGGAATAACTTGTATTCCAAAGAACACACCCCTTTTAAAAAACTCACATTATGGAATTTAACTATTTCTATCCCCCTGAAACCTTGCACCAGTTTTGGATTAATTTAATTTGTTTATGCATCAACCTGAGAAAGGATCACGGTGGAACGCAACACAGTTTGTGACCAATTCAGTAATGACCACGTGCAAACGGGAGTGAAGCACTCATAGGTTATTGCTCACGTGCATTTGTTTTAATTGCTCCGAAGTAACTGCAAAACGGAGCAAGACACAGACCACAAACTTGGATGAATATGAGACCGTGTTTTTAGTTAAAAGTTGCGACCCTTCGCAATATATGTATGTTACATAATATATCAACCAAAACCGCGAGCAAACGGGAAACGTGTGCGCTACTACCGGCGTGCATAAGCCAACTGGGATGCAAACTATCAAATTCAACCGTATGTTGCAATTAAACGGCAGGCTTCCTTCTTTGCATTCTCTTGCGTAACGTGAACTGGCATATTCAAGAAGGTTATACACGTCGCGCAGTAGACACCCAAATTATCTGAGTCACTACAAATTGAAATCTTTTGAGGTATACGTCAAGTCTAAATGAACAACAGTGCTTCTTTCACGAGATTATATAACAAAGATTTTGTGAATGGTCGGAATCAGTGGTCCAAAAATTGCAGTACCTCGTAAGCAGTCAGCTCAAACGAATGAAGGAACACATGAAAAAGAGATTACCGCCTCTGTGTGAAAAGTTCACTGTACTCAAAGATGTGTCTCTCGCGGAAAACGTGAAAAAAATTAGCGTTTCGGTGGTCTCGACAGAATTAACCACTTATATAAATCAGAGTTTCGAATTGGTAGATAATAAGACTTTGTGCTGGAAATCATAGTTTTCTTGTTTAAAGTAGCTTTTATTAATTAGGATGGAAATCAGACAGTCTGATGAGGTTACATCAACAGTTAGGAATCTGAATCAACCTTTCTACCTTAGTTTGATTATCAGGGACATTCGGAGAACAATGGTTTTCAATGTTTATTCTGAACTACATTTAAGAGATTAGCCCCAGTTGAAGTAAGGTAGACTTCGCTGATGCAAAATTTGTTGTCGAAGCCAACAGGATTTGCTGCAGGAATGCGGAAACTGTGTGGACTTTCAAAAGTTCTGATACCCTGGAAAAGAAAATCTGTAATAGCGAGAGTAAAAACTATTTTCATTAATCGTACAACTGGTTGTCAAATAATTGTCAATATCTCATGGATGTCGCACTGTACATAAAGTTTGCCCATCCTTTACAAGTTGGTCAGTAAATCATTATGAATACTACCAGGTTTCTAAACATATTTGCAGTAATAAACGAGTGGCACACCTTCAGGGCGTTTAAATAAATTGTAACCTTTCGGAATTGCTGGCAAACGAGAGACACATAAGGCACGACCGAATTATCAAATCTGGACGCTCAACCCCTATCGCTTGGGAACAATGATCAGGTTGCCCGATCGTTTCGAGAGGAGAGACTGTAACTGTCCTGTTAACTCCAATCGATAACCCCGCTATTGGGACTTCCGAGACAGGTCGAAATTACTGAACTCAATGAACATGTAAAGCGATACTTTAGTCGGGGAGTTGGTTTATTTTCAAGTTGAACATCACACACATTTGATTGCAGCGTTCGCATTCAGATAGACTCTCCAGCCAGCCTCTTTCGAAAAGAAGCACTAGACCTCAGTTTTGCTCTCATTAGAGCTCGTCAGTAGTGCATATGCTCGCAACGGCCGAGATTTGAACTCCGGCCATGCATTCATGAGGCAACCGTGTTCACCACTGCGCCATTCACCCCAAATGTGGGTGATTTTCAAATCGAAAATAAACCAAATCCCTAACTACTCATCAGTAATCTAAAATATCTGATTGCGAAGGCTGCGATCAAATGTGTGTGATGGTCAACTTGAAAACGGGAGACAGTTGGGTGCTCTTGACCTGGAGTATGAGACAACACGGCTGTCATTTTCTGTTACAAAGCAGAGTTGTACCGACCGTCAAAACAATTTCTTTAGTAATAAGGCTCAGGAAAGGAACATAAACCTAATCAACGAGGGTAGACAGGTTTTCTATATTAATATCTAGTCGGCTGCCAGAACTGATGTGTGTACCTTTAACTTCCGAGTTGCATTATGGTCGATTTAATTTCCCACTTCTAGGCAGTAAATCACTTAAAGTGTCAGCACTGTGAAAATTCCCTCTGCTCAAGCAACCCTCATTATTTTTTGCTTCCGCTTGAAGCAAAACATCAAGAATTTCCATTACTCAGGCATTGGCAATGCCACTCCGGAATTTCAAGTCAAAGACACGTACGCGCTTTCGCGTGGAATGATGGCTGACACCACAAACAAGCTTTAACTTATTGTTGACCTACAAAAGCGCACGAACAGGTATTTTGAAATTGTGTGAAAAAAGATGAAAATTGTGCTAACCATTTGGCTGGAATGACAGACGGTTACTAGGGGTCAGATCAACAACAAACCGCTGTTTGATTTCAGTTTATTACAAAGGGTAGCATAGTGGCTGAGAAAAGTTACTCATCTTTTTCGTAAAGACTTATGTAACCATGACCTTGTGGATTGATGGTTAATTAACTAGGCAGCTATTTTGACTCCTGGCCGTTATTCGATCTTTCGATGGGCGTGGCGCTGATGAAGCGCAGAAAACATAAACCAGCAGTTCAACACTTCTTTAGTCGCTGATGAGGCAACCGTTGGCAAACATTCTTTCGGATATTGATAAACAGATTGGGAATAATACAACGTTTCGAGCAAGTTGTAATACTCTACGTTTCAACCGCCTCGGGTGGCCTTCCTCAGGATGAAGGCCACTCGAGGTGGTTGAGACGTAGAGTATTACAACTTGCTCGAAACGTTGTGTCATTCCCAATCTCTTTATCAATAACATGTTGAACACGACGCCCAAATTATTCAACTTCATTCGTACCACATTTGGTGCGGATATCTTACAACTAATTAATAATTCTTTCGAATACCTCTGAGGTTAGAGTGGGTGCTTGTAGTTTGTAGCCAACATAGGATGAGTGAACTGTTTCGCACCGCACCAAAAAAGAACAGCAAGATCTAGAGAAAGCAAAGACGTATATTCATGTGGAATAAGATTTTAAGTGTTAACTGAGAAAAATTTTAGGATGGAATAGTATATTAGTCACGAAGGATTTACCTCGTGGAAAGTCATAACTGTTAATATCGCATTTGTGACTGACAAGCAAAACGGATTTTCATAAACTGGATGAGATAAAAATCCACAACTAGTCGGTCTACTTGTGCAGAACACTCTAGTGCGTGATTCGTCGAATACTGTTTTTCAGTCTCTCGTGCGAACTGTTATTGTCTAATGAAACAGTAACACACTAGCTAACATTGATAAAGTAAACCAAAATTTGCACATTACTGATGAGTGTTCAAGGATTTGGTTATGTCTAAGTCAAGCATCACTTACAAATTGATGGCAACATTCACCCTCAACTGGAACTTCTAGTCAGACTCTTTTGAAAACGAGCACTAGACTCTAGTTGCGTTCTTGCTAGAGCTCGTCGATGGTGCATATCTTCAAGCTAGCCAGGATTAGACTTTCGGTCACGATTTCGCAAGGCAAGCGTGTTGACCACCGCGCTATTAACCACACGGTAAGCGTGGTAGAACTGTCATATCTGAACTAGCAACCATTTCCGACCGTAATCACTGACCAGGCTGCCCGATCGCATCGATGGAGTCTGTAATGATTATAGTTCGTAAGTGAACACTGTTGTTTCTGTTTAACGCTGTGATTAAATACGGTATACACAATTCGGACAGTATTACGATGTCGTGAGCTCACTCGATTTGTTACTGTTAGTATATGGGAACTAGTTCTGAGTTTGAGCCAAGAGTATTTCCGATTAAACTGAGTATTTCAACCTATTACACAGACAGATACTGTGTGTCACTTCCGATTAACAACTCCGTATTGTTCAACCTGAAATTAATCAGATTCTCGACCAATCAACAGTAATTTGCATTATTGTCTGACAAAATTATTGCCTGTCTCGGACGTCCTAACCTCAGGGCTAACGAATAGAGTTGACAAAGAGTAAATCTCTTCTACAGAGGGGATGAGGTAATCTGTTCTGTGTCTACCTGTGGAAATTGTTGCATGCTCACATGTGACAGTTCCACCACGCTTAACGTGTGGTTAATAGCGTGGTGGTCAACACGCTTGCCTTATGAAATCTTGTCCGAAGATCTAATCCTGGCTTACTTGAAGATATGCACTATCGACGAGCTCTAGCGAGAACGTAACTCGAGCCTAGTTCTCGTTTTCGAGGCATTCTGGCTAGAAAGTCTACTTGAAGGATAATGTCGTTATCAGGTTGTGTGGGACTGAACTCGAAAAGTAGTACAGTCTATTTCTCTTTCAGCTTGTGGAATAAACACAAACATTCGATTGTTTACGGCTCGCCCACATATGTCGTACTCCAAAAAATGTGCACCATATATTAATATGCAAATCCGATTGTACAGGACCAGCACATCCTTCAACTTATGCGTGTGACCTACACCGATGTTCTAGCCAAGCACAGAAATAGCGGATTCTGCTGGGGCTAAGTTCATAATTTTCTCTATGTCCGACATTCACACTTACCTACAAAAACCTGAACAACGAATACACTTGGCAAGGAGAAGAAGCGAATAAATTACCATAAAAAATAGTCTTCTGGACACAAACAATCGTGCACATGATGCTACATCAACAAAAATGCACTGGTATACACACGTTTGCTTGGCTTAACTGGCTTCCCATAAAATTCAGTGGATTACTCGCATATTTAGATAAAGAGATACAATGCAGTGCATCAGTGCATTTTAACAGGAAATTAAAGACCACCAAATAAGTGGGATAGCATGCGGTCACTACGGACCAGTGGAAATAAATATGGGTCTATAACGGTAAAAAGTTGAACGTCGCCTTCTGCTGATCATGACCAAGAGATTCAAGTGACCTTTCAGCCAGCATCTTCTGATAACGAACACCACAGTTAAAGTAAACTTGTTTTTTGAGGTAAGCAGCAGTGCAAGTTCTTGTCATCACTGACAGCTAAGCTTCAACCAAGTTGTCAAGTTCATCTAGTAGACTTTGTGTCCAGAATAGAAACATTTGTTGAATTCCGAAATATAAACTCAACAAGACCATGCATTAAAAGGGTATTTTCATCCGCACACACCTACCACGTCTTGCTGTTACATTTTTTCCCTTGTGGCGGTAGTTTTATAGTTGTGTGATTTTTAAAATGTCTTGAGGGAAAATCGGCTTGGTCGCGTAGTCGGTCAGTTAGTTCAGTACATCAGCTGATCCAAGTTGACCAGGACGGAACAGTTTGTTCTGTTTATTGTAACGGACATAGTTGGATAGCTTATTAAGTCCAGTCGCTCAAAATTTTATCATGAGTAAATGTGTTCACATTGCATACCCGAATAAAATACGCTACCTTGTCATGTTTATCCAATGTGTTGTGTTTTATAAACCGTATCTACCTGCAGAAAGTCGGCATGAATGCGGCAAGCTTAGAGTTCCATTTATATCTAATTCAGTCACATGTGGAATCATGAGCTTACCTCCCTGACTCTTACTTCCTGATGTCGATTGAAAAGAACTGCAACGTTGCTAGTTGTTTTGATCATTCAGTTCATTAGGTCCGCACATCAATGCGGTAAGCCTCAGGAAGTGTGTTGAGTACACCAGAAATTCTAACTCTACGGTCATGTTGCACGATCTATCAACCCAAGTGTAATCTATCAAACCCATTTCATGCACCCATGGGTACAGTCTGTTACGGCAAATTTTCACTGGGTTTTATTTCGTCAACGATGGTGTAACAACATCTCATCGAACCGCTTTAGACGCTGTGATTTATACTGTAGTTCATCGCCCCATTGTTATTGACTTTGTCTTAACAATGACTTTGTTCTTTCACGGTATACTCCATGGAGTGTCTGCTAAATACGGTGTTTTACTGGAAAACTTGTCACCCGGTATACTGGACAGTTTCCAATGTAACAACATATATATACGCCATATATATATGCTTAATCACAAATGATTTGTTAGCATCTGCACTATTCGAACCGCCATCCTAAAAGAAATGTCACATTTTGGACGTAACCACATTTACACATAACCCATCGATTAAAGTAGTTACACTCCTGCTTTGCCTCTAACATTTTGATAATTAAAAATAAGAATGGATGTCGACATTTTAAGATATTTTGAAAGGGAATCCGCTGTGAAGATTAATCGGTTTTATTAACTGGCATGTTAAATAGTTTGGGGAACTTCCAGAAATGGATGCAAAAAATCATTTTAAGTCCCGCTGGTATTTACTAGTTAGTAAACATATATTTGCAGCTGCTTGTAGGTACGTTTTTATTAAGTGACCACTTTGTGCACTGGCTGCTACCAGCTATTTTCTCGATAGTGTAGGATGCCAACAGCCACTGAACAGTGAAAAATTAAGTCCGGTGCCACGGAAGATTTTCCTTTTTTCTGGCAGCGATTTTTTACAAACTGGGAGTTCATCAATTCGCGCGCTTTTGGAGCATCAGAATTAATCTCCCTAATCTTAAAATTACTAAAACATTCTATTCAAAGGCAGTATTGTCCGATGTATTACAAAATTGGACCAAAACTTTTCGATTCATAAGGAGTCGGGAGTCACCGATTAACCAGAACTTTTAATGATCATAGATCGAACCGTCTAGACACTGGTGGAATTCCATCATTTTACCTCTAAGACTGATGGATAATTTATGCATTTAAGGCCGAAGTCCTTTTTCCATAAATATGCTTTTTGTCCCACATTATCCCGTTTTCTATGAAAAGAAAGTATTTTGAGAAGAACATTGGTTATGTATTTTATTAACCAGATTTGAAAAGTAACACTGCATTGTTTCCCATATAGAAATAGATGAAATGTTTCGATTCATGTGTGACATAGCTGCAAAATAAAAGAATTTAAAACAGGAAGGTCATTTCAAATGGTATGCCATAGGTTTGTACATGGCACTGTATCGCCCAAATCAAAGACTGCATATACACTGTCTAGTTGATTGGTCGTTCAAACACATCATCAACATCAGCCTATTGTCATTTTCCATATTATTTTTCATATAAATACCATATTAACCCTACAGTATCTCGGTTACCCTCCAGTTTACACGGCGTCTTTAACCCAAACAATTTGACTGACAGCAACGATTAATGTCATCAGTGTGGGTTTCATTCATGGTGTTAAGTTGGAGAACAGTCACACAGTTCGACAGATAATTCAGTTTTCAAGTTCACTAGAATTCAGTGTCTATGTTTGACCTGTAAACCAACAATGAAAACCGTATTGAATGGCTTAAGTATACACTGTTGATATATGTTCCCTCATTTTTGTTTACCTTGAATTTGCTTTTAATACAGTCACATATATGTAACATAGCCCAGTCATTGGATGTGTATTTCAAAATTGATTCAACTCGCATTCTATCAATTCCTTAAAAGGATCCGGTGCCACATTAGCCAAATCAAACAATATTTGTGAATTTACCCGCACTTGTGGTTTGCAACACAGTGGGTTGCACACTGAGGGCACTGCATATCCAGATCTCGAATCACCTTCCACCAATGTCTTCTGGGTACCAGAGTGGAACCTCAAACAGTGCAACTGCATTAAAGTTGAAAGAATCTGGTCACCGAGAAGACAGTGTTGAAGTATTCCCTGTTATTTTCAAACGATATATGGCCGTGCTTTGGTTTTCTCCGAAGAGTTAGACACAAACCGTAGAAGGCCATCGTTACGTGTTCCAGAGAAGAAGTAAACCTACCGCTAACTTGATAGTGCGTTGTATAAGTTGAACATTCTTCCCATACTTATTCCACGGTTATCACCCTCTGTTTTCACATCATGTCCACATCTGTGCCACTAGTTTTGATCACAGGACTGAAAGTTGGTTTATCTTCTTAATATTTTGCTCGTAGGCTCTCACGTTTCCAAATGTTCATACTTAATTTCGCGTGTGTAATTGAAGATGTGTGTAACTGAAGATGGAACATACATCTTATATGATGATCGTTGGGTTCTTTGGATACATTTTTATTTTGAAAGATTCTTGAACAAATGTTTCAGAAATCTTTCGTGTAGATATCTGAATATGTTCTGTGAGCTAAAAGAATAATTGAATGTTTCGGGAAAGTTCGAATTTTTATTTCTGTAAAAAGTTTCTCAAATACCTAATCTCCTAGTTATTAGTTAACGCATAATAATGATAACCTGTTCACAATGCTTGTCGCTTTTAGTTTTAACGTTATTATTCGATTGTGGAGACTCAGCGAACGTTAATTGTTTGAGAGCTTCATATGATTGAACTATTCAAAAGGTTTTGGTAACAATTCCTTTTGAATGAACAGCTCAAGGATTTTTTCATACGGTTCATTGTCGGAAAATGTGCTTGTAAATAAACCTATAAAAATTCCTGGACAAAAAATCAACGACACATAGCAGACTGCGGCCAGGAAACCGGACGTTATAGCAGATGTGATGGAATATGCCTCTAACATGTCCTGACGGGTTAAGGGTGAAAATAGTCGTTATTAATGTAGTGTTGTTTGTGGTTTACTTTTGTTGCTTTAAAGAAGGACAGCAGAAAAAAAACATTAAAAGAATCGCACAAATACCAAGTTTGAATTTTTCCTCTAAAATGACAGGAAAACAAAATCCCGAGAAAGGAGTACCGCTAATTCTTGAACAGTTTTGTTCAAAATGTTCTACTTCTAAGTTGCTCAAACTATGTTCCGCTGTTATGGCAGAGCTGATCAATATCGTTGTCTTAAGAAACGACGCGCATTATAGTGAAACAGTAACAAACGTTAATAAATGTTAACATAATATTGCAGATTCTGATTAGAGCGTATACGCAAGCAACTGGGATAGAAGATGAAGGCCATTATTTTGTCAAACAGAATTTTGAAAGAATCTGATGCAAGTATTATATCACTGTCATAGACGTGATAGCACAAGGCACTCAGTCGGTTTTGAAGATGGTCACTCAGTTTGTACATAGTGTTTTCCAGTCTCAAAAGTTGATGTAACACGGGAAACAATTACTTAAGTAATACTACCTCTATTATTCTGTCTAAATGGAGTTTACCTTCCGAAGTTTCTGCCAACTATACAGTGCCACGTTGGATAGTACCGCCTGTCAAATTCTTTCTTAATATACGCTGCAATATCTTTTTCCATGTTGAATTTGGTAAGCGCTTCACTACACAAATCCACAGCGCTTTGCTGCATTTCCGTATCCATGTCCGCGTTTTTCACGACAGCTTTCAACTCCGGCATTTAGAAATCTTGAGTTGTAGAGAACTTTAAACTGACGAGCAGCTTTTAGGCGGTACCAGTGTTTATAAAGTTAGCTACATATGACTTCCGTTTCCCCCGACCTGTGTGCAAGTGTTCGCATGCGACCTATAGAAAATGACTAGCTGGTTGATTCTCATTAGTTTAGTAACTTCGCTTCACCCTGAAAACGTGCTCAGGTAACCAGGTTGTGTATGTTTTGGAGAGGACAGAGAATGCTCTAGACCACGCAGATTGTTGCCTCTGTATAAATCAAATCAAATAGTTCGTGTAAGAAGGAATAATGTTTGTCTACTGTCTAGTACACATTGCCATCAAAGTGTATTAATTTCTTGAATAATGTCTTCTTAGTGGAAGTGCGTCAACTACATTTCACTGGTACGAACAGATTGTGTAAATAATTTTACCGCGAGTAAGGACTAAACGAAGGTAACAGGTAATTAATGAAGCAGTAAACCAAGCCCTGATCAATCAGTGGTTTGTCTGAAAGGTAATGTTCAACTTTTGAAACAGAAACTTTCTTAGACCAGATGAACCAATTACAAATAATGAAATATTCAAGACGGGCTGAACGTAAGCAGTTGAACGACATAGAAGATAACGTATCGTAAGTCAGGTTTGCATTAGCGGTGGTCGATACTAGGTTCAAAGTGCTAATCACAGCAGATCAAAGCCAAGTGAATGGCCAGGCAAAAATATCTGTGTAATCTCTCAGACACGCCACCCAAAGGACCAATGGTTGTTGAGAAAAATAAACTTAGGCTGCCATCATTTTGATTTGCTGATATTGTCGCCTCACCCAGCAATTAATGTAAGTCAGTTCGATCTGTACAGGACTGGTCGCCATTTGCCACAGAGTTCAGCCCTGTTAACCCGTTTTACAGCGCATTTGATCTTTGCGATTTTGGTGGCCTCCACTGCTAAGCGCTTCGGTGTAGTTCTGAACCCTCGTCTAACCACCTCGACATTTTCCAGATCACCTGAATAACTTGTGTCTGAATGGCCAGCGACTGTGGAATCCCTGATCATGGTCCGGCACCCTAATTGATCGAGGGGATGTTTTTTAATTGCATCTTCGCTGACCATTTACTTCAGTTTCATTTTCTAGTGCCGCCTTCCCAACAATAGCTTGTATTCTATTTACACAATTGTCAGTTCTCTTAGTATGTGAAGAGTCCTTTAAGTGCACCAGAATTCTACGTAGTATTGTCTTCTATCGCAGAACTGTTCTGCACCTGCTTTGCTCGAAATCGTACAAGAAGGTTATGGCGTCTATTCTTTGAATGGAATAACAGAACTGCCTTTGGATTCCTTTGAGCACGAGTTGTCCTAACTTATGGATACTCAGTCAGTCTCAAACACACTCCAAACCCATAAGTAAACTTGCTGTTTCATGCTGTTATACGCAGAACTAACATCACCGAAGTAAGACAGTGAGTTACGCAATCAGTTGAAAGGTGTATATTGTTACACACCGTTTAATACACATGTTTATTCGTAGTGTTTACGCAGTAAGCTTAGTGACATTTACTTACAGCTGTTGTATCAGCCAACGAAAACTGAAATACAGTGTGTGATTAAAGTCAAAAATTAGTGATCAAATTGAACATCGTGTTTTAATGAACCCGCTTCTCATAATCGCAAAATACTCAGTATTATTTTATTGACTGACAAGGATTGCATAGCTTTTTTACGAGGCAAACCTTTAAAATCTTACCACGAAAGTTTGTTTGAAGAGACCATTTTGGTGTTCACCGTTACGCTTATCTTTCGTTGCATTGTACAAAAATATGCCTAACAATAATATCTAGGAAATTGTTTGATGCAGTTTTACCAGTTTTCTGTATGATGGGAGACAAAGTTTTTTGATAAATCAACAGTATTAATAAATTTTTCTACACTGGTGATGGCAATTAAAATATATCCCATAATTCATCTGAACAATTTCGAGATTTCTCGATTATCCCAACGTCATAGGTTAGAAATCAGCAAAGGTAGTTCACTTCTTTTCCACGCTCCATTTTGAAATCGTTAGGATATTGCTGAACTAAGTGAATGCGTACAACCCGGTACCTCCTAGATTGCTGGGAATTTGATTCATCTCTTTGGGTGAAATGTCAGCATTCCGAATGAAAACTGACGGTTGCATTACTTTAGTTCATTTTCAATCCACCTCTCTTTTTGTTTCCTATTTGTATTTTTCCTGGTTTTGTTAGCTTCTTGGAGTTTTTCGGAATGCCTATCCGCATTTGCATGGAAGACCTCAACTAGTTTGAACGACGTACTATCCGAATTCGTTGGTTTCAGCACTGATGCAAATCGCTGAAATTTTATCCGTAAATTCATTATATTTATCACTTTGATTTGCCCCAACAATAAAGGAGACAGGTCTGTACACGACAGGCCCGGATCTAGCTGGTCAGTCATCGTGTCTTCCACAGTTCGCCCCTATCATAAGAACTCTCAACAATGGGTAAAGCTGGTGTGAAACATAAATGCAATGAAAGCTTTACAAAAAACGCTGAAGTCCGAAAGGTCCAACTCAGCCCTACCAGAATAGCAAGGAACATAAAATCGTACATCTTATTTACCTGGTGTACGTCCAAAAATTTTTCTTGGGTTTCTCGTGAGTACTTAATCGAAAGTCAACAGTTTGATTTTTTTACTCGATTGTAGAATGTGAGGTCCCATTACAAATGAGAGTGGACAAACGCGGATAGTTTCTTGTGACACAATAACAGAAGAAACTGGAAGAGATCGGATCGGTGGGATTAGAATAAGTTGTGATTCTGTTACTTAAAATAGCTGTGGCTTGCAGTTTTAAGCCAAGCAGTCACGATTAGGTTTGGTAAAGGAAAAACGAGTGAGTCACTTTATGTATAAATCACACCACCTGATGACCAGTAATATCCAACTAAGAGCCTTTTACAACGTATTTTTTTATCATAGGTTTCTCTTGTCGCGTTCCCACTTAGCCACATCAAAAGTGAATACTGGGCCATCCAGTGAATTCTGGTGGTGCATCGAAGCTCACCACCCAAACTTATACGGAATAGGACGTTCANGACGTTCATTGTCTGACATTATCACATGGAAGTTTGTAAATAAACTCAAATTTTTACTTACATTT
>QNGE01007940.1:0-13329 GCA_008508345.1 Paragonimus westermani
TCTTGTGCCTAAAATGGAAACAGATATGGAAAATGGTATAATTCAACCGCCCAAAATTTCGCGAAAAACGGCAGGTGAATTGTGGTGCACGGGAACGCCCGTTTGGCGTCGCCATGACCGGTAAGCCCGAGAATGAAGCGTTTTCAAACAAGATACAGGTAAGGTTAATAAAAATGAACGTGATGACTAAGAAAGCAAGTTACGAAACATAATGATTAGATTTAAACGCCGCAATCTCTCTAGTTTTTGCGGTAATTTAATAAATACCTGTTCGGGAAGATTATATAGTACCATTTGATTGCCTGGACATCCGCCTGAGCCCTGCCATTTTTGGGCACCTTTCACACTTAGGAAGACGGTGGAGGACTTTGCACGATGACATTATCCAAGTGGTGCCAGTGCAGTACCCCACATTCTCCCGGTCGATAGCTGATTGCTTTCTTTGGTTATCGTCGACAATGTTAACGCTTTGCCGACATTTCTATGTTTTCCACTCAAGAAAAGGACTGATATCGTCGCTCGGCAGCAAGGTCAAGGAGTTCCTCGAGCGTCATCCCGCAATCACAATGGTCTACGTCTATTCAAAACCGAAAGTGATTCGAAACCCAAAACCAAAGGTATTCCAGCGAGTGGTTCTCAGCTTAGGGGGCATCTTCAGCTTTTGTGGGAAATTTTCACTGAATGAGGCAGTATAATCATGCGGGACGAGGGTTACCAATGCTTGAAAGCATCCGCAAACGAGGGCTTCAAAATCGAAGTCTCCCCCGCTTTGTATGTTTATATATTGCCAAGCAAGGGAGAAATGTGGCATCGGAAGTGAGTCCCGGTAGCCTAATCGACTAACTGTGGAGAAGAAGGTGCTCAAACTCACCCACGAAAATGTGGCATCCTTCTAAACTAAATCACTGTACCTTGATCACTGCGACCATGTAATAAACTCAGGTTAGGACTGGCACGTCTCCGGGGATGTTTACAAATTCCCACTTAGATTGGCGTTGAAGGTGGAGAATTAAAAAGTTGCGTCACTGTTTTTCGGGTGCTAATGTTTTTTCACGTCTCTCTTTTTTCTATTTCCGTTCTCCTCAAAATATTTCCGCAACAGCACAGTAACACCAATTTCTACCTCAAAATATACGACAGGACCTAGTGTCATTGCAGTTTTGGTGCAGACCATGGCTAATGTCGTTCTTAGCGGACAAATCGAACATCACTCATGGTTGTAAGTTACCCCATGGCTCCATCTCACTAGATGGTTGTGACATTCCTACAGCCACATTGGTCAAATATCTGAGAATACGGTAATCAAACTCCTTTAATTTCTCTGAACAAGTATGCTTCCAGGTAGCAAACACTAGAAGAACAATAAGTTATATCAAAAGGACGTTCAGTCTACCAGCTGCGAAGCCGACGCTTTGCAAACTGTGTGCTCGGCCTCAACTCGAGTATTGCATTTTCATTTGCTGCCATCTACGCAAGTCTGATAGGCTTGTGTTAAAAAAACTTCAACGATCGTTTACCAAAGGATTACTAGGATATCCTTCTTCCCTCATTTACGGACAACTCTGTGAAAAACGTGTTACTGAGCTACTTTGGTTGCCGAGACTAAATTTGAACCTGACGCTACTGTATAAACTCATACATTCGGATGCGCTTACCACAGCGTTTGCCGTCCACTTGCAACACAACCCTGCGTATAATCTAAGAAATATGGGTTCCACCTTAATAACCCTGATATCCCGGGAAAATATACGTGCAAACTTCTTCCTTGTAAAGTATTCCGAAAGTTGGGATAAACTTCCAAATGAACTCATAGCCAGTAGCAACATTCAGCGTTGTAAAAAGATTTAGACAGCTGTCTCAAGTTAACAAACACAATAACTATCTTCAAACTCCCCCCATTACCTGATGATCTTTTACAGTGTGGCCCGAGAAACATTTAGCCGTCTGATGCGTATTACGTAGAAAACCACCCCGCTTTTTGACTTTCCCGAAAACAGCTTGCTCGATAAAGTTTGTTATATGGTTCACTTGCATGATCATTTAGCATTTAGCCCACTGTGCGCTCACCAAACCGTTTGCAACCCAACATTATTTTAATAAAATGCGTTTATTCAGGTATATGCATCGCCCAAATTCCGGAAAATGTGGACTCGGCGCTTAATAATAAATCAAGCATAACTACGTCATGTGGGCTTCATTTATCACATGCACATCTCATGCGGCCGTCCAAAGCGTCGACTCAACTTTCCGTTTGCCTGAATAAGTCCCGAGTGCATAGCAACATGCTACAACAACCGGTAGACAGGGTTATATGTTCCGATAATCATAGCAATAATAATAATATCCTTTGTCGGAAAAATTCCGCTTACATACTGTTTGTCATAGTGAATGTAAGCACCCCAAATTTTTCCACCTAACATGTGAAATTGCATTCTTTATCTGAGCCCCATAAATATCCATTGCGCGAGGAGATTTTTCTGCAACTGATGGACGCACGGAACTCCGTCTCGGTTGAACAGTTTGCGAGATAATCAACTATTGACGTTTTCGCGCAATCCACGGAGACCTGCGTCGAACTCTTGACAATCGTTTGCCGGATTTTAGGATTTTCTGCCCTGCTTCGCCAAAGCCGACCCATCTTGACATTTTCCGGATGCCAGTTTTATCTCCTAATGGCTAAACACTTCAAAGATGCGTTTGAACATTCTCCCCGAATTGACATTGGACTATTTAAAAAGTGCCTCCCCCACAACCTTGTAATGAGTAAATTAGTGCAACGTCCCTTTTTTACCAAACCTGTAAAGCAGGCAAATTATTTTCTTCTCTGTTGCATGCGTCGAAGGTTCATAAACTACGGTCATTTGCTTTTTGACCATGTTCTTTTTAACAGAAGGCTTCACGTCTGTGCTACTCTTTAATTATTGGTTTTGTATTGATTGTAAATATCTGTAATGATCGCGCATAACCCAGCGCTCTTCTCACATGTGCGTTGAGAAATATGTATTATTTACCTACTTGATCGCTGAACAAAAGTGATTATGGGAACTTCGTTGACCTGAACCGTTCAACGACTAAAGGTTACCGCATGGGCAATGCATATCTATGAAAAATTCAATGTGCCAAGATACACCATACCTCCCGACTGTGATTTCCCGAAACAGGTAGAAATCTGCATACCGCTAGTGCCTAATGTCTCCAGTTACCCCGTCACCAGTTGTGCCAACCCTCATGATTGTAACGGCCGGAGTTCAACTGCCGAGTGTGACAAGGATATGCACTCCTGACGAGCTCTGAAGAGAGCGAAACTCGAGTGTAATGCTTCTTTTCGAAAGAGACCGACTGGAAATTCTATCTGACTGCGGAACCTGCGATCAAATGCGAGTGACGGTCAACTTGAAAATGAATATTGATATAAAAAATCATGATAGGTTTCGCCAACGTAACACCAAACTACCCAGTGACTTTGGACCTAAGAAGAAAGTTGTCACCGACCTATATGTGTGAGCGATTATTGCAAAGCGGATGGTAGGGTGGCTGTGTGCTAGGTGAAAACACTCGTACTTTTACAAGCATCGTGTGGTTAAAGTAACGCAAATTTGGTAGGCCTATTCTAGAGTAATACAGGGGGAATATTTATGAATTCTGAACGTCAGAAAAGACATCTACCGTCTACCTCAGCCGGAATGAGTCCATCGAAATGGATGCAGTGCTCACACAAAGCAAAACGAGAGAAGGAGAAATACATTTTCCCCTAGAAAAATCGAAATTGTCAGTAATGAAAAATACTCACGTTAAGTGTAGAAACTTCGGATGGTTGGAAAAACCTGCCAACATTACGATAATCATACCGTTTTTGTGGTCGCAACAGCATCTCAACAACGAAGCTTCAATAGTTTACGGGACTTATTCCAGTTCTATCCTAGAAGCTGCCAACTTTCCATTCGACTCGAAACTCACTTTGGTTTTGCCACGAAGGGCACAGCTGCGCAGCTCATTGTGCACCACCGTCAAGAACAGGATGTCACACGTGTGTTACATACATTATCAAAAAGAATTGGCAGATACAGTGTCTTGTATGAGTGAAGTCATTCTAACATGCTGGCGGTATGGGGATTTGTTCGGAAATGTACGAGACTACTTGACCACATTATCTCTGTTTGAGGAATGAATATCCGTGATCTGACGTTCTGATATATAAAAATGAATCTGGGAAACATCCCATAAGATCAGAAGTAACGATGCGACAAACAATTGTTTTCGATAATTCTTTCTCAAGTCAATACAATTACATAGGTTTTCATCAAGGCGTCATAAGACAAACCGCATAAACAGGGGCTGACTGTTAACGAATGGCAGTGGCTACTACTAGACTTCACACGATAATTGGTTCGGCCCAGACCAGACGTTGACTGGGTGTTGTGTCACACGGTCAAGGTCAAATGTTTGTGTGTGGTTAGACTGGGTGTGATTGATCTGTGGCCACGAAAGTTGCAGGGACTGAACAAACTCCTTTTGAGAGCACAGATTAGGGTTGCGTAATCTGATTGCAATCGATTCGGCAGTCGCCAGAATACGCTGACGGACTGTTTTTGGTTGAGCGTTTGCCACTCTGTAGATAACCCGGAATGCCTTGTTAACGTCTATGTGGTGGTTGGTGTCAGCTAGATGCGCAACCATGGCGCTGGTAATTGATTCACAACCTCTGTTTATGCGGTTTGTCTTATGGCGCCTTGATGAAAACCTATGTAATTGCATTGACTTGAGATATAAAAATAACATGTTTCGGACCTTTAATCAGCAACGGGACAGAGTTGTAGCTAGGGTACCTATTCGTTCCTCCAGTTGTTTTACCATGCGTTAGGTCCAAACAGGGGAGGCCCAATCTTGTTCGAAATATTCGTTTATCGTGGTAATGAACAAAAGTATTTAATAATATATTTCTTGATGCATTTGTGAGAAACGTGATCAGAATGGCGTGATCGACTTACAAGTTTTTAAGCATATACACATTTGGATACCAAATTTGCAAATTGTATAGTGAGCCAGCTGTGTGAATAGAGCAACAAAAAAGACAATATATGAAGTGGAAAGCCATGCGTAGGCAGAAATATTTGAGCTGCATAGTTCTGAGACGACAGCGTTTGGGATCTGCACAATTCCGCCGCAAGCGATCTCTTTGGTAAGAGTGGATCTTAGTGCTACGGTTTAATTTGCAGTTACAGGGAACCGTGCGGCCGTTTTACCAGAATAAACCGAACGAAAATCTGCCAAGTGGAGTTGAATAGCACTTAGGCCTCGCGGGGACCAAACATAAAAATACTGTCAAAAGGTTATCCACCCCCAAGAAAGAACAATCACTTCATTATAAAAGCCTGGGGTGTTAGTACTGGAAGCACTGACAACTGCTTTTGACCAAAATGACAAATATTGACCATCGAGCACTTGGTGTTTATTGAGACGGAGTTATCACGTACAAAAGTCAAGCGATGGACTTATTGTTTTGTTCGCTATTAGCGTGGCATATGTGATAACCAGGAGCAACCCAACTGAGAAAATTCGAGTGTGGCTGAATTCGGATCGCCAACAAGCTAACATACCAAAACGCAGCGGGTGCTCTTCCAGATGGAATGAGAAAACACCGGGCGGTTGAGGACGAAGTGTTTTCCTAAACGTACTACTCGCTGCTTGTATTGCCTTACGGGAATGCAATCACAGTCTTGTTGCAAAATGAAGAATGCTACCAAATTGCGCCACTGCACTCACAGGGAAATCAATTTTACACGTCAAATCTTACGCACAATAAACACGCGTAGTCCGCGCCTGACTTGTGGTCAACAGCCCTGAAGCATGCGGCATGCTAGTTGAGGCATCCATTTTCCCGATAGCTACATGGTGATTGTCATCACTGGAGGCTTTAGTCGTGTACCCAGAGTCGAAAAAAACGCCGTCACTCTCTACTGCTTTCAACAAACGTCGTAAATGAACAGCGGATACCGTGGATTACAATCACGTTTAGCGAGTGTTGTCGAGAATTTTTGGCAGTCAGCGCTTCGAACGGGCTCGTTTGGTGTCTGACTGAAATGGTCTGTGATCCTGGTGTCCGTTCGAAGCTTTCAGCAGGGCTGTTACCTCGGTATCTTCCATAACCAAAAACTTCAAGCGAGAATGTGGTCAGCAGCCAATCGCGCATCGTTTTCGATGTCGTGAAGTTTAACAATCGGTGGTACATAAACTGAGGCAGCTAAATCGCCTGGCGGACGCGACGTCAATACGTACGACAATCACAGTGTGTAAATATAAATTCTTTGCTTCCACACCTGTATAGAAAATACTGGCAACTGGGTGTTTCTAGCTGTCAGTGGTATGCCTCACGAAAGAACTGACGGCTTCTATTCTCCCACCTGCAATCCAGGGAACAGTTGTTTGAGACGTATCTCTGCGGACTTGGTTCCATCAGGAATCATCTGCATAGAGGGTTCAAAAGTATCAGTTAATGAACGCAGTGTCAGACTTATCGCATACCTAAACCTATCGTGGGGTGAGCGTTGCACGATCACAAACGATAACGCCAAACAATGCTTTACATCCGGTGGACTACTCTAAATGCTCAAAACAAGAATGGGACTAGCTGTCGTGGTAATATTAAGCATGCCAATAAATAAGTTAAAGGCAGCTTTGACAAGTCGCTTCCAGGCAAAGAAGTGCACTTTGACGCTGAACAAGCTGAGTATCATATAATTTGGCGTTCACATCCAACAATGCGCTTTTGGCCGGTTAGGAAACTTAAACCAACGAAATTGGACTGGATTCTAATAAACTATTGAACGTACCGCTCAAGCAAAGCACAATTAACCAGCAATTCACACGAGCATTCAGTCGACAAAGTAGAGCAAACCACCTGAGTTAAGATCTGTATAACCGTCAAAAGATGGACGTAAAATATACGTGCATAACACTTAGTCGAATTTTACACGTCTAGATTTAAGAAGGCGATACAGTGAGCCACGAGATCTGAACGCGGCCAGTGCGTGTCGTAGAATGGTGGTTACACTGTGGTTTGGTTCAGGCCTTGCCTACCTATTAGGACAGCAGGCCTGCAACCCAAGATTAGTGCACACTATCAAACACGAAAAACGGTACTGTAGTGGAAGCCGTTTGCTGTGACCTACCACTTAAGCTCACCCATGTCCGAAATTCAGGCGAGGTTTGAGTACAAGCCGTTTTCCACGATTCACACTTTGCAATGTCAGTGCATATCACGCTGCAGTAGCACCTAGTCTGACTATTTCACCCCTTTTGCCTAGAAGGCCAGACTTCTGATTTCCGATTTCCTTCCTATGGATCTCGTCTTCATTAGATCAGCCCACACTAAATCTCCTCCATTCGCGGTACAACTAATGCTCACAACCAAAGATCAAGCACGCAACCGCAAGGGTTCTGAGGTTACCATTACACTACCCTCCAGTTGAAACTTACGTTCCCCACATAGTCACTTCTACCGCACTTCTAATGAAAGCGGCTACTGTCTTGATCGGCGCCACTCTTCTCAGTTACGTTGATTATCACCAATAACAGGTTTGTTTCAACTCAGATCTTCTCCATACAGCTTTTGCGGTAGGTGTTTTCCCAGCAATAACTGTGGCTTAGCAAACCTTAAAGGGTGGTCGGGGTGAGTAGACCTCTCCTCTGATGGCTAACTTCTGCACCGTGAAAAAACCGTTCAGAACTCTACTTCCGCACCTTTTCAAACATCCAGGGTAGGTACAGGTGGCGGAGCGTCAGCCCAGCTCACATGCAACAAATTGGCATTCCCTAAGGATGTGCTGTTTTACGGCGCTCTTCTATTGTATGAAACCCAACTTCACAGCCGAAACAGTCTCGCCAGAAACAGATTACAAGCACGTTTCACGAGGGATTCACAACATCCATATCTGACGGTAACAAAGCAGTTTACACCGTAGAAAAAACCTCACTGTATTATCCGTTAAGACGTTAAAAAACTGACTTTTGAGTAGGTTGGAGTTCGTTTCCTAAGTTCATTGTCCCATTGTCAACATCATGCCGAGCGTGGAACTCCATGAGGAGTTTGAGTTTTGCAGACCTCAGTCCTAGGTTTTCCTCCCGTTTGTCATGTTCACGTGATGTGGCCAGTACCGCAGCACGACTGCGTGTACACAATGATTGCTTTCGTTCTTTCTAACTATCATTAGTGAAAAAACCGCCGGCGAGGAGTATCCGACGACTGTCGTGTACTTGATAGGAAGTTTCTGACCGTGCTGCCATTCTCCGCTTATCGCCTCTCAGTTGACTGCCCCTCTTCTTGCACCCAAACTGTCTTTAGTATCAATTGCGAGCCTTCCCCGCAAAGACTAATACGGTCATTCGAATCACGCGCGCAAAAACTCACTCCCCCGTAACGTTTTTGTCGATGTATTGCTAAAGCTCGATATCCCATACTTGTTGACGTCTGTTCTCGCGCAGTTCCTCCCTCCTCATTCTCCATCTGTAGACCTTTGTTTACGTGGCTCCTAGTTTCACTCAGGCCTAATCGCTCCACTATCACGTAATGACCACTTGCGTGACTGATGTATTTGACCATGTTCACGTGAATTGTCGGTCTTAGAATCTGTAAATTTGGTGGATTCAATAACGAAGTTTGTTGCTATTTTCTTCCACATGTTAGTCAGTACTGTCCTTGTGTTATGGCCCTTTATTAATGGGACCCTCGCTTTCGCGACTGTCGCCTCTGGACTTGAGCGGGTTGCTCAGCAGGTTCAGAAGTTTTGAACGCTGGCTGCTCCACATACGCGACTATTCCAGATCCAGCCTATCGACGGACGTTTTGAGTAGACCTTTGTAGCTTGGGGATCACCAGACTTCCCGAACTAATAGTCATTCGTCACTCACTAAGACTTTATTGTTTGGCATTATTTGACACGTTCTCACTTCCATTTACACACGAATGTTTTGATGCGCTCATTTCCATTTGGCTGCTGCTCCTGACATGAAAGCCCGCCTTTAAGCGCCTTGTTTTAAGCGCTTTCATCTGCTGGATAACATCGGTGTCCCTCGGTTGATATCCACGTTAAGAGGACAAATTTATTGGACCTCCTGTAATTGTTTAGTGCAGAGTTCGTTCGTTTTACAAATATTCTCTATCGTCATTCAGACTTAGGAGGTGGTTGCATTGACCCAGTTGTCTGAATCAAAGTTTGCAAGTTACCAACAGAACTACCCCCAAATCGCCATGGATGGAAAGAGCCGCTATTTGGGCGGCAGCCCGCTGGTGTCGCCACTTCTTTGGAAGAGGGCAGTTTGGCTTGGTTTTCCGGGCAAGCAGAAGGCACTCCTAACGCAGATTGGTGCGAAAGCCATTTTTCTCACGTATCGAGGTGCAGTGGGCTGATTGCCCCCTCATGCTTCTACCGGAGATAACTTTCCAGTTATGGTTAATCGTAGCTATAACGCGTTCTGACAGAGTAGTCAATGGAGAGCCACTGGTGCAAAATTAAAAGGTTTTCCCAAAGTGCAGGCCACCTTTCACTATATCTTTATGCAACGCTACGTCTGGTTGACGATACAAAGATCTGAGTATCAACGCAGGTTTTCGCGGATAACGACTGAACTCGACAGATTATTATTTGGTGGGTAGTCAACCGTCCCTAAATAAAAATAAATATCGTGTGCTTCAAGCCCTCCAAAACACCGAAAGACTTCTTATGTGGTAAAAAACCCGCTTTGCTGCGAGATCATTATTATTCAAGAAGACCCAGGATTTTCTCGACGCATTGCACCTTTAGCATGTGAAGTCAGCATTGTTATGCTTTTATTAGAAAATAAGTTGGACCGCACAAACCCTTCCTAATTTTCTGACTTGCTCTCTAGCTTAGAGGTATCTCATTTTGAGGTGAATGTGCAAGCCCGTTCAATCTTTGTTACTCAGAACGCTCAGCAAACAGGGAACGGTCGGAGACCACCTACCGGAAGGCACTAGTTATACGAACCTCGTCGTACGTTTCATGCTTCGAGAGGGTGAAAGTGTAGACAAGGGAACACCAACGTCCCCATTACTACGTGCCACTTGTTCACAGAATCCTGCATAATATCGATCAACTTCTGCCTAATCTACCGGATTTCAGTAGTACTCAGCTCTGGGAAGTTGGTCCATGCGGTAAGAAAGACAACGCGGTAAACTTGAATGTAGGTCCTTTTTCAATACGAGTAGCCAGATGTGAAAATGGGCCTCCTGAGGCAGTTTTAACGACCTCCTCTACTAAGAGCCTTAAACGATTGTTTGCTAGGCAGTATGCTGCAGTAGAGTTTTCCAACGACAGCCGTCCATAGAGGCTGCAGAAGGCCTACTCGGTCTCTAATAATATGGTTTTTTCCCGCTCCCCCTATTAAACACTTTCTTCCATGACGACTCATTGGTGTATGCGGTGCATGTTTTTCTGTCATCTACGTCAGATGAGGACTTTTTAACGTCGATTGCTGGAGGACAGGTCAGTCCCCTTTTTTCCATTAGTTACATCTTACGTTCTTCTTCTATATATAGGCGGTGCTTTACTTTTGCACGTAGGAGGTTCAAATCAATTTTTAACGAGAAATTCACTAAATGGCACATTAGCAGTCATTTGTCTAGCAGTATTCGTTGAAAAATGCAGCTTTTCTTGAGGAATAGTCCATTCTTTCATTAAGTCGAATTTTCCAATTTTGGGAATTTGAACTTCCGTCACCCTCCCCGAAGTTCGGGTTCTAACGCCCGCCTCCGATCGGATCGCCAAGCGGTCTAGTCGAAAGACCGTTTACAACGTTCAGAGGTCACTCTACAACGCATATGCTTCTATTTGGCGTAATTCGCAGCTATCTTTATTCACTTCATGGTGTTTTCTCAACTCCCAGCAGTCGACTTGCGATTTGTGACGCACTTTTGTTGCTGATACTGAGTGTCACTGCGGAGGTATGCGGCCGTTTGTTCGATGCTTCTTATTGCCCAAGAAACAGCACTGTAGATCCCCGACCAAAACCCTGCCCTGAACTTAATAGTCGTTATTTCTCTACGTGTTGCTCAAAGGCGGTTTGGTGTTAACAGCCATCTTCTCCCCTACCTTTTGAGGGGCTCTAAATTGCGAGGTTTGGGTTCTGAAAGTTGCTTCCTGGTCTGCGTGTCGCATTACGAAATCGTTGCTTTCCCTCAGTTATCTAGATAATACTCGTGGTCTTTGCGCTGGCTGTTTTTTTTCTATCTGGAAGTCATAGCATTAATGTCGCAGTGAACCAAGAGACGGGCATCCGAACCCACGCCCTATTCTGCAGGCTCGAGCGGCCGGTATACTTTACGTAACTAAGTTCTCGGACTTACAACGAGCAGAGCGGTTATGTTAATTTTTGCAACGGGAGACGCTTGTTCACAATTTTCCTGCTGGCTAACGTTGTGCAATACAACATCGTGGCTTTCCCAGTACTACCGCACCACCGAGGAGCACTGAACCGAAATCGGCAAGGAGGAGGCAAGCGTCAGATACTTTTGTCCACTACCCAGTGCAAAACGGTGAATCCTCGAAATTTTCGTGGTGATGTACGCTTTAATAAATATTCGTAGGCAAACTTATCAGAAGTAACATCTGGTCTTGTGAAGTGCCACGTCCTAACCATTCAGTAGTGGTTATGAGGTTGGGGATCCAGCCGTCGAGTGCGCAACCAATCCAGTAGTGAATCCGGCGTCATGGACGTGTATAAGCTAAAGAACGCGCCAAAGATGACCCCGATTATTTGTATCAAACAGGTAGCATGCAAACTCCCTGGCGATCTTATGTACATCGTAGGCTAGTATTTTACAAGGTACTTTACACGCCGTACGGAAGGCGGGCTTGTGTTACCTCCTGTTCACTAAAGCCCAGCAGCTCAAAGTTGTGGCCGTTCGTATGTCTTTTGGAGGTAGACGGATGAGAAAACAGTGTCAACCCAAACCACTTATGGTGGGCATCATCGCCATCATAAAGGGGTTCCAAAACTCTTCCAATATTCCCACGGTATATAGTCTACCAAGGACCGCCTAAAACGTGCGTGCTACTTGTTGGACGTACTCAAATAGAGGGACCAAAATCTCGAACCGCTCATTGGTGCACAATTGAACTACTTTAGAATTCTCGTCTTGGAACCTTCTGCAAATATCCTGTTGGCCTTCGACGGTAGACGAGGCCCACATTCTGCTTTCCTTTCCGTTGTTTAACATTTCTTAGCTGAGGTCAATTTACGGATTCCCTTAATCACCGTAGTTTGGCTCTGCTGCCATCCTAATTGTGGGTTAACCTTGGGAATTGAAAAGGACGACTTCTTGCATCTGCACCCCAGTTTCACTTGGTGATCCCGTAGGAAACAGTCATTTGCTTTTCGCCTGATTTCCATATTAGCTGGCTTCAATTGTTACGGTTGGTTGATGTAGGTCTGTTTGCAACTTGTAGTTGTCAATTACTCTCATCTATTTCCATATGTTACTTCCTGAAAATTCCAAGGTGTAAATATTTGGTAACTGCTTCATCAGAATAAATCGCAACGGTCACGCTCTCTATGTTCAATGTGTGAGTGGCAGCACCAATGTGGCTGTATTGAAATCATGTCGCCAAACTTATTGGCAGGGCTGAACCAGTACCTCTTTGAATATATCCACTTTATGTGCCTGAACCATCCTTCTAGGTTGTAAGGCATCTTCTCTAAAAGCCACAACAAGAAGACAACTCCAACTCACGTGGTCGGAGATGGAATTAGTGTTATTGCAACCGAGGATAAGGCTGATTTAGCTGGAGACTTCACTCTACTCTCCTGTTCTGCGACTGCCTCAACTGTGTCTTGAAAACGGGTGGTACATTTGCTGATAACTTACTTGGAACGAACAGATGTACCTTCATGAAAATCTAGCGGGACGACCGAATAAAGGCTCCACGTGTTGTAGACAGGACTCGTGCAAACGGAGATAAGCCATTTATTGGCTGCTAGCAAAGCCTATTAGAGGTCAGCTCGCATGAGCCAGCGGGCGTTAGGAAACTGACGCAGACGCGGGAACTCCGCTGCAAGTCAGAAGTGCCATTTTTAGTACGTCGGCGATTACTATCTCCGATATACCGGGAGTTATTCTAACTTTTTAGCAGCGTGTAAAAAAAATGATGCTAAAAGGTTTAGTGAAAACTACAAAAAAACGTCCACCACCAGTGTGAGGACGTTGTGAATCAGAGAGCCAGAAACGATTCACGACCTTTGACTCGCAATGCACCCTCGTCCAGTCGAGGTGTCACTAAGTCCAAAGTCTGACACGAATGAATTCCTGGTCTC
>QNGE01007941.1:0-19875 GCA_008508345.1 Paragonimus westermani
AAAAGGCAATCATTGCCCCATTTGGACTGTGCGAATTTGACCGCACGTTACGAAGTGCAGCTCAGACCTTTCGTGGATCGAGTCTTCCGTGGTCTCCACTCTGTGTTGGTCTTTATCGACGAGATTCTCATAGCGATCATAGATGCACATCAGCACATGTGCAGTTTTTAAACGTTCTGATGAATATGGCATAACCCTGAAACCGGAAACGTATGTTTTGGAGTGTGCTTCACAGATTTATGAAGCACCAAATCACCTATGACGGCACTTAGCCTCTACCAGAGGAAATCACTACCCACAAGGACCACCACAATCTCAGGAAAGCCTCATTCGGCTATTAGATGTTGTTAGTTGTTACCGTCTTCTTCTCCGGCACTGTTCGCAGTTGTTGAAATATCTCACAGAATTGTTGTAACACAACCCGAGCATTTTTCTCTTCAACCTCCAGTCAACACTACACTTCTTGCCTCCAAAGACGTGTTATTGCAAGTGACGACCTTGACACGCACGCATGTGGAGGAATGTTTGGCCCTAGTTTTGCGGAATGATGTATCACAGTCAGATGTCGGCGTGATTGCGAAGCAAAGCTTGAACACTCAAGTCAAGACTCCATCGTTTTTCTCTCGCAAGCTTCAACAGGCGCGAACGCGCTTGAGTACATTCGGCCACAAGTTGCTGCCTATCGTTCTAGCCGTTAAACAATTACGTCGTGTTGAAAGGCGCGCGTTTTAACGTTCTGACAGATTTCAAACCACTTATCTTTTGTCTCGTTGCTGATCACGTCCCCTATTCTACGAGAGAAATTCAATATTCCGTTTAGATCTCTCGGTTAACAACAGACATACAGTATATAGTGGGGATAAGCGCCGTCGCCGACGCCTTATTTAGTTATCCCAAGTGAGCTACACCGAACTGACACTAATTTCAAGGAGTCAGCACGAAAACAAGACATCTCTGCGTTGCAGCGGGATTACACTTCTTCGTTCAGACTTCGATAGTTGCCTCTAGCCAACAGCGAAAGCACAACCATAATTGATGCCACAACGGTCAGCTCTTGTCTATTAGTACCAATAAACTTCAGGCGCTCTGTTTAAACTATCCCCACCGCGCGCCTCATTCCAGTATTCGTGCCACTGTTTAGCTTATCTCATATTAACCTGTGTGGCCGAACGTACATGGGGACCTACGAGAATGGGTATGGACCGGCCTTGATCTTCAGCGCATAAATATCCACCGGCATGTCATCACGGCTCCGGCAAATTCGTTAACCCTGATGCAACTTGACTCGTGCTTTTGACAAGGCCTAAGTGTGCAGTTTGCGTTTACGGTGGTGGTAACTCCGTCCAATAGACATGAATTGAAATGGTGCAACTGGGAATCACTGTCATTATCAGAGGAATAACGATCGTAATGGTGGGAACTGGCCAACAGATGAGTGAGCATCAACTTGCATACAGTTAGCAAGCTATACTCAACCACGTTTCATAAGTGATAGGCAAAACAGTACGCACGTTGTCGATGGCAGAGTGGGACGTGGTATCCACGTTCACGTCATGCAACATGGACAGCGGGTAGAAATAAACACGTGACAAAGTCAGGCGCAATGGTATTTATGACTCATCTTTCGCCAGCCGACCTATGCCTGAAAAACCGGAAGGAAAACAGACTAAACATATGGTTCATATGAATAACTAACTCAAACGTGGTGGCATGGCTAACATTGGGAATCAATCTGACGTTCAGTGTGAAATGGGGTGCAAACACAATGTGTCTGATAATTACAAAGTCGCCTATACTCCCGAATCCACGCAAAACTGGACGTTTTTGCATGATGGGGTTAGGTAATCCGTTGTAAAAATCCCGGCGAGAGCGTTTCCGGAACGCCAAATCGATCAAGAAGGCCCAAACGCTGCATTTGTTGGATAAAGGAGCGTTTTTCCTAACGAAAGAGAGGATATGGGCAATTTTCAGACATTGCTGATTTTTATTTATTACGATATAACTGATACACTCGAAAGAATCTCTATACCTCTGGAAAACGCATTTTATAACTTCTTAGAAAGCTTGAAAAATCTGTTTTCGCTCCCAAACGCCAGTTTCCAACCCGTTTCGACCTTGAACCACCATGCCAATGAACTACGCAATTGCAAATGCCTCTCCCTAACACGAATACCGGAACAGTTAGGCGAGTGTTCATGGGCGGAGGGAACTCAGTCAATGGTGTCTCAACGACCGTAACAATTGATACAGACGCTTAACCTCAATCAGCGCCAATCGCAGACTTTAATCGGTTACACGGAGTCAACCACATTAAACCCACTGAATATCGCCAGGCAGCGAGTAGTTTGGTATAACGCTTCCATCGTCAACTGGAGGCCGCTTTGAAAACTCAAACAAGCCCTTATTCTTGGACTAATCATTCACCTTGTGTCATTCTGGTAATCCGATCCACCGTCAAAGTAGGCACTGTTCACGCGGAAGCGAAATCAGTTTACCGCACGACACTCCTCGCACTTGTTGAACTGCTTCAAAAGCCCAACGTCGGTCAAACCAATGTTCAAGCTACGGTCTCCGTGTAATAACCGATTTCCACCATGGCGGAAACCAAGCTTACAAGGTCAAACACCAAACAGGAGCAAAAGCACTCCAATCAGAACCTTTGTGATTTCGTCTTCATTTGTGTCCACGTCACTGAAGCCCCCGTCCAAAAACAATATTCCGCACTATTCGGTTTCACTAAGCGATTCCCCAAACTATTTGTGACCGATCACAATAGATCCCACGATTGGTGAGTATTGACAAGATTCAAGTTACTCACGTTATACTCCACCTAGACCTCTTACCGCTTTTGAGATCAATCTCACTCCTAGTGACTAGCAGTTTACGCAGGTCATGTGTCACAGACGGTATGTACCACCCCATCCCAACCCGAAAGTCCCTGCTGAACTTCTCCACACCCGTTTAGCAGTTTCAAAGAGTGAACTGTTTAACATTTCCTCATTCTACTCAGCATTTCCATCATTTGAACGCCTTAGTGGGTTCTGTAGGGTACTTTATGTACTTGGGTATCTTGCTTTATCTTTACACAAAACCTACATCAGTTGTCTTTTAGCAAAGTGTACACAACCTGATCGAATTGCTTCGACCTTACAGCACGATTCCTGTGCGCACGTCTCGATTCCTCAGAGTACAAGGAAACAGAAACTCTGTCAAACGCTTTGAAATGAGAGCTGTGTACTTTTCATCTCTGCTTCTTACTTTGACAGATGATGACATCCCCAGCAGAATACCAAGGTTTGATGAAAACATCCCCGACATAATGAACAGGCCTTCGTGTTTTGATCAGAGAGTTGTACACGCAATTGTTACGTGAGTTATGGCGCAATATACGCGCTGGTCATCGTCCGCATCATTCTGACATCCCGTTGGTTGAGCGTGTTGCATGTGGTGTGTAAATCCCCCTTGGGTTTGGACCACTCATTGCTGTGCTTTGTCCGCTGCAGCCGTTGAGTGTCCCCGCTAGAGAAAGTCAACTCTCGACGGCAAAAGTACAACACTCAGTGTCGCCGGCAAGATATCGAGCAGAGACTATCTCAGCCCTCCCTACATGAAAGGCATATGCACGCAACCAGTGACTGTGGGTGATCGTGGAGAGTTCCGGCCATCACTCTGACAGCCACCCGTTTCCACTCTGATGACGACTTCGAAAGTCGGGAATTCGTTGTTGCCATCTATTTGCCTGGTGCTCTTGAGAAAACCAGCAGGTCCTACATTTTATACTTATTCATCGAGAATGCAGCGAAAATACTCCGCACGACAAGCCTCCGCCACTCAGCCCCGGCACGTGACATTTGAGAACCGCTACTTAGAAAAATGAAACTTTCCGCGGTCTATCGGGAAAAATTCTTCAGTCGATGCCAGAGACCGGAGGACTCGGTTGGCAGAGAGAGATCTTTAGGAGCTTGCTTTAAAGGACTTCGAACATCTGACCCCTGTCGGTTACAGATGGATCACCTGCGAAAGGTTCTTCGCCTATACAACTGGAGCCTGCGAAACGAATTCATTCTAAAGTCATCAGGGAATCCGTCTGTTGCTATAATAAAGGTGAGGGGTTGTAAGGCCCTCAAGCACTTGGACAATAAGCGAGCTGCCGAGCGGCCAGCTTGCTTAGATTAGAGTCAAAACCCCTCAAGTCCAGAAACGATTCCCCTGACCAAACCGACCAACTTTCTCGACCGGTGAGGAGTGTCGGTATTACAAACGGTTAAGCAAACGCACACAACACAGTGGTCGTGACTCGCTGACCAGTCCCAGATCGCTGAAGAATGACTCTCTGACTGCTTCGTATGAAGTGCTATCTTTTGTTACCCCACCAGAATGTATTGCTAACAGGAACCCTTATCCGCTAGTGATAGTGTTAATAAAGAGTCGGTTCCGTTTCCAGTCGATCCTGAGGCCTCGGACTCCGTGATACGTAAGCAACTGGAAACCAGGCAAACGAAGGACCGGACGGCTCCGGAAAATCCGCGGGATTTCATTCCAAGAGTTGATTTCCTAGGCTGCTTCAAGGCGTGTTGAATTTAATGGGTATTCAAATGGCCAGTGTGCCTTGCTTCGTGGATCTGCAGTGGAGCCGACCGGCTGAAGTTTGTTCGGCCGTTGGTTCGAAAACAAAAGCGCCCTTTTGACTTGAAGTATTAAATCCACCTCCTTCCCGACAATAACTCATTAGCGTCATCAACACGGCTGGTTCATGTTCTCTAATTTAGGGAATTTTTGCTGAACGATGACGCACCTGGCCGTGCCAGCGTAGCTCAACATGAAATTGACACGTCAAACAACCGGCTGATAAGACGAGCGTCACGGAATTTCTGGAAAGCGCACGCTTCGTCCGTCTGTTTCACCATGGTTATAAACAATTGTCGCTGTAAAAAAAGCCGGAAACCTGAGGCTGTGTGTTGACTACCGGAAACTGAACGAGGTTACGGCTCGGGACTCGCTTCTCATACTACACATCGAAGCTACGTTAGACGGCCTCCACGGTGCCTGGTGGATTTCGACATTAAAGTTAGCCTCGGTTTACTGGCAAGTGAAAGTAAGGCCTTCAGATCGAGAAAAGACCGCGTTGTCAGACCGTCAGGCGTCTACCAGTAGAAGATGATGTTATTCGGCCCGGAAAACGCACCAGCAACGTTCCAACGTTTGGTGCACAAGACGTTACAATGGCGAGTATCTAACCAGTGTCCGAGCCACCTCGATCATATTATGGTGTATGGTTGAACCGTGGCTAAACACAGTAAACTCCTCTGCGACGTACTGGAACGGCCGCGGTTGGTTTGTCTAAAATTGAAGGGATCGCGGCGTCATTTTCTACAACGAAAGCTCACTTCCTAAGGCCGCGTTATAGCGGCCGATGGCGTTGAAGCTTGCCGGACAAAAATAGACAGAGAAGTTGGCTTCGACCACAAACGGCTCAGAACGTTCTCAGCTTGCGTCACATTGAAGGAAGTCTACACAGAGACTTGCGAAGGTTGAAACACTCTTACACCGCTCGTTGAACTTGTGGACATCAGTCCGAACTCTATCCTTCCAGGCCGTGTGGTACAACGCCAAGGTTTCCCAACATCCAAAATCAGTTCCACCACGTGATAATTGTACGGATAACATCCCGGTGTCTTCACTTTTGACCACCGGGAGTTCGGTCACCTAATTTCATTCGTCCACATAGTAGCTGCTTCAAACTACAGCCATCGCCTGTTCGGCGGATGCGACCTAGCCAACGCGTTAGATTCAGCATCAACAGGGCCTTCATTCCAATCACGTCCGCTTACTGTGGCACTCCACCGAATACCCAAGATGCACCCCATACATTGCATATGAAAGCGGCTCAGGTAGCGCACGTTCCATTGATACATTGTCCAAGCCTCACTGCCGCACAGCAGTATAGACAGTGCTGTTGAGCGGCAGACGCACAGCTTGGTGGTCGTCCTCAGGCGGTGGTTCTGACAGACGCGTCCTTCAAGACGGCCGAAAGAAACACCGGCCTTTGTCACAGGACATCTGATCTCGCGGTCCACGGACAGTTCTCGGCAAGTTGCAAACCAAGTAGCAAAAGAGCGCGCAGCTACCGACAACGTCTCCACTCACGCAAATTTGGACTAGAGATCCAGAAAAACCACCTCCACCCAGAGAAGGTTGAGAAAAAATAAAGGTCTTACGTGTGCTAATATCCAGTGCAAACTTGAATGTCGCGGACGCGAACGCCGTCGTCAGACGTTATGGTTCTTTTTCACTGTATTCGAATAGGGCGCTGTGATCTGCAAACGGGGCACCGAGAGTTTGGACAACCGAACTAACCAAGCACCCTCTGCAACGGCTTGCAGCTCACGGGCTGAAATGTCTTGCTGAAGTCCAAAAAGGGGGCATACGGCGCTGGTTCTTCTCCCGGGACTCCTCCTGAGGCTGTCTAACAGCAATCAACAGGTGGATCGTACTCCGATTCGCTCGAAATTCACACTGCTCCTCAGAAACATCAATCTCAAAGACTTCCGTATTCAGCAGGTTCGGGAGGATTCCGGCAAACACCTTGCGTGCCCCGATAGCATTGCTCGCTACCCCTCATCTCGCACAAAAGATATTATCGGGGCATTATTGGAATGTTGTAGTAATGATTCCTGATTCCAAATGTAGCACAGCGCGTTCCGGCGTTGGCTTGCCGTTTTTCAGGATCTCAACCTGCAGTCCTACCCCGTATGCAACGTTCACGTCGCACAGTTGATCAATCGCTCCTTGCAACTCTAGCTACTCCAGGGCAGGAGCAAGTGGAGGTTTGTTGGAAATGATCCAACAGTATACTACTCAATCAGTATTCACCACCGAAAACCGATTGACAATGAAGAGCGGAATCAGCGCGTTGACCCCCGTGTATTAGTAGCAACCATGGAAGATTGAGTGTACGGGGAAACACGTGAAGCTAGTGAAGCACGGAGAGAGTTGTGATTCTAGCCCTGAGACGGATGTTACGTGGTGGACAGTCTGACTAAAACTAAAGTAGGTGAGAAACCAAAATCATTAAAAATGTATAGATGAATACGACTATCAAAATATTGTTTATTATAGTCGCTACATACCCCTCCGCCAGAAGGCTAATAGGTATTACACAGACCTTCGCTGTTGTAGAGAGGGAGGAAAACTCGCATCATTTCTTTTTGATTGATCACAGTTACAGGGTGTTATACACAAGGAATGATCACAAGTGACAGGGAATGTGAAAGTTCGGGGGTGGGAGGATTGGTCGAAAATAGTTGCTGCACCGTTATGATTCGTTTATTTATAGTACTTATTCTTAGTTGCGTTTGTTGTCTATCGCAGTGGGCTGCTCAACCCTGAGAACTCTTGGAAGAAGTGGGAGGTAGGTTTTCCATTGCTGTACGATAGGTAAATGGGAGTTGTCTCTCCGCGCACCAAGTTCGGATCGTCTGGAAGGGAGAGAAAACATGGTGAATTACCCGCAGGACAGGCAGAAGAAGATGACTCACCATGACAACGTATCAGGTGGATTAAATAATTTCACAAGCGACGTTTCACAGACACTGCAGCCTCGAGTGTCACTGGCTTTGGTTTCCTCTTCTTTTTTGTCGTCCTGCCCAAGGTTGGTAGACTCAGAAAGAAAAAGATCAGCAGGCGAATAAACCTGGTTCAGAACGAAGCCGTTTTGTTTTTGGACCTGATAACGCATCCGACAACCCAGAAAACACAAGGGTCGAAACAGTTCGTCGGTATATTTTTCGCGTGCAGAAATGCTCAAAAGTTCATGAATGAGTAGATAGATAGTTAGGGTTCAAATGGGGAATATTTTGTATCAAAAATAATGTCGCTATGTCCAGAAATACCATGGGTCAGAAGACCAGGTGGACCAAAACGATGGGTACGAATGTCCCCATGTTATGTTGACAAACGTCGTTTCCAAAAACAGGAAGTGGTACCACACTCCGCAAAACGTACGGGCTCACGCAGCTCCCTACCAAGACGATTGTGCCTAGAGTTGGAGGAGCAAGCGTTGCAGTTGCGGGGGGATATTGACAACTGTATGGGGTTCCGGAGGCGGGACGCTTTCCGCTGCCACCGAGGGTTTTGGGCGAGGAACGCCACTTGTCGATGCAGGCGTGGCTGTTGGTTCTTCCACAAGTTCTGGTTTCAGTCCGTAGACAGGAACTACCTCGCGTTTGGTGTTTCGGTTCGGGGTTAGGGTTTCCGCGTCTCTTGCGGGGACACGATAGGGGCCGGTGTGTGGGGGTTGCATTGGTCGCCGCCGTACTAGAATGGCATGAGTACAAGAGGACAGCTCAGCGCGCACGTGCACGGCTGACGAGTGCTCTCTAGATTGCACCGGACGCAGCCTTCTTATGTGGTGCTCCGAACGAGCTGTGTGGCTGCCGTAGTCGTACGGTGCTGGAGGTGCACGTGGGATGAGTTCACCCATCAATCTCCGTGTACAACCAAGAACCAGTTCGGCTGCGGTAGCGTTTAGGTCCTCTTTCACCGTGCTTCGCAGTCCTAAAAAAGCTAACGGGAGTGCCTCTTTCCAAGTATGATTGACACGGGCACTAAGAGCAGCTTTTAGCTGGCGATGGAAATGTTCAACCATTCCATTTGCTGCCGGAGAGTAAGATGTAATTCGAATGTGCTTGCTTCCTAGCGCATTTATAAGCGGCGCAAAGTATTGTTCGAAATATCTCTCGCGATCTGTTGTTATCACTGTTGGACAACCTAACTGTGGCACCCAACTAGCCAGGAAACCGCTAGCTACTACTTCTGATTAACAGTTGGGTGCTGGTTTGCCTTCAGGACATATCATGAATTGGTCAGAGCACGTCAACAGATAAGTAGAGCCATTTGAGGGCGTTAATGATCCTACCAGATCGATGTGCATGCAGTAAAAGCGTGAGTTTGGGAAGAGGGAAGTACCGTGGGGTCTCTTTGTGTGGCGGTGGACTTTAGAGCATTGGCACTGGAGGCAACAACGGCTCCAATTGCGGGCGTCGTTGTATATCTTAGGCCATACGAATCTTTCAGTGACAAATTTGACTGGAGTGCGTATGCCAGGATGAAACGAATTGCGGCGAACGGATGCAGGCATTACAGAAGTGGGTGTGTCCTGTGAAGTGTCGCAGAGGGTTGTTCCCTGTGAACATGTCAGTGGCACTGGTTGTGTTGTGAGAGAGCCCTTTTGGCGAAGCTGCTCAATCTCTGCGTCAGTGGCTTTCGCGGCAGCCATAGCTGCTGAATCAATGCTGTCATCAACAGCTACGGTGAGGTTATGAACGTGTAGGAGAGTGTCCGCGACGGTGTTTTCGGCACCTGATACATGTCGTGTATCAGCCGTGAACTGAGAGATATAGTCCAGGTGCCTAACTTACCTTGGGCAATGCCTGTGGGTTTGAGTGTCTAAGGAGTAGTTTGACGGTTCATGGTCAGTGTAAACCGTAAAGGTCCTGCCTTCCACTGAGTGGCGGAGGTGACGGATGCTTAAATTTATAGCTGGCAATTGTTTACCGAACGTGCTATAGTGAAATTTCGCGGGTTGTAAGCACTTGGAACAAAGCTGACGGCTGCCACAGCTCTTCGAAGAACTGTTGCAAACCAGCACCAACAGCTATGTCCGGAGCGTAGGCCGCAATGGACAGTGGTGCGTTCGAATCAGGGTGAGCAAGGAGGGTTAATTTGGCTACCGCATCCTCGATCTCAACGCACGCAGTGCGCACAGCTCCGGTGAACTGGAGTTTTCGTTCACCTTTACGGAGAATGTCGGTCGTTGTCTGCATTGTATGCGTAAAATGGGGTATGAAACGTCTGTTGCAGTTGACCAGACCATTAGAACGACAGAGTTGTTCGAAGGAATTTGGCTCAGGATATTCACAACTAGCCATAATCCTATCAGTGAGTGCGGCAATTCCCTCCTCTGAGACCTTATGACCTAGAAATTCTATTATGGTCTTGACCAATTCGCATTTTGTGGGATTAACCCTGGAACTATTTAGGATCAGACGTTCCAATAGGGTGCGAAGTTGAGTAAGATGTACTTCCTGTGAAGAACTGACTCCTAAAATTTCATCCAGTCGAGGGTAGAAAAAGTTCAAACCACATGTCACTTAATGTGTGAAGCGTTGAAAAGTCTGGGCTGCGTTGCTCAAACCAAATGGCATTCGAAGAAATTAGAAAAGGCCAAAGGGGGTTATAACAGCGGTTTCGAGTATGCCTTCCTTGGCTACCGAGATCTGGTGATAAGCACGTACTAAATCTATCTTTCTGAATAAAGTTTTGCCATGTAAGAGAATAGCTTAATCCCGCATATGCGGTGTTGGATGGTTGCTTTGTTTAGCCCGCGGTAATCACCGCCTGCCTGCCAGTAATCTGACTTCTTACGGAGCATATGCAACGGTGAGGCACATGAACTCTCGGAAAGTCGTATCATTCCGAGTTCAAGCATTTAGTCGAATTCTGCCGTGGCAAGCTTGAGTTCGTCAGGAGTCAACCGGCGAGGTCGTGCAGAAACGGTGGTCCCTTATTACGGATATGGTGTGTGATACTTGAGGTCACTGATGGGATATCGTTCGATGTGCAAGCGAGCTGTAGAAACTCGGTGGAAGGGTCCACAGATAGTCTAGAAGCGGCTGGTTGGGCACATATTGGTGTTATGGCAGGAACTGTTGCGTGCGTGCCGGGTATGCATAACTTAGTGCTAGATTCGAGTAAAACAAGACATCTCGTATCAACCATAAGTTCGAAGTGCCGGAGAAAATCAATGCCGTGTATGGCCAAATGTACCGCGGCAATCGGGAACACCCAGCGGAATGTCCGCTGGAAGCCCAGATTGAGGGTCAATGACCGCTGCCCATAAATAGGTATTAAGTTGTCGTTTGAAGCACTGGGCTGTGGGCTGTAGGGATGTGTTACCTCGTCTTTGGTAGACGGAAGTGAGCACATCTGTGCCCCAGTGTCAAACAGAAACGAGTTTCCGATACTTACAAACCTCAGAATACTAAATTTAATAATATAATCCGACTTGAATCTCAACAGACAATTTTTTGATCTTTGAGTATTTGGGCATAATTGCACGCGGAAAAAATTCGGCAGAATGCATCGGATCTCTTTCCAAAGACGTCCATTGAAAACATTAAGTAGGCAAGCACATTCGAATTACATCTTACTCTCCGGCAGCAAATGGAATGGTTGAACATTTCCATCGCCAGCTAAAAGCTGCTCTTAGTGCCCGTGTCAATCATACTTGGAAAGAGGCACTCCCGTTAGCTTTTTTAGGACTGCGAAGCACGGTGAAAGAGGACCTAAACGCTACCGCAGCCGAACTGGTTCTTGGTTGTACACGGAGATTGATGGGTGAACTCATCCCACGTGCACCTCCAGCACCGTACGACTACGGCAGCCACACAGCTCGTTCGGAGCACCACATAAGAAGGCTGCGTCCGGTGCAATCTAGAGAGCACTCGTCAGCCGTGCACGTGCGCGCTGAGCTGTCCTCTTGTACTCATGCCATTCTAGTACGGCGGCGACCAATGCAACCCCCACACACCGGCCCCTATCGTGTCCCCGCAAGAGACGCGGAAACCCTAACCCCGAACCGAAACACCAAACGCGAGGTAGTTCCTGTCTACGGACTGAAACCAGAACTTGTGGAAGAACCAACAGCCACGCCTGCATCGACAAGTGGCGTTCCTCGCCCAAAACCCTCGGTGGCAGCGGAAAGCGTCCCGCCTCCGGAACCCCATACAGTTGTCAATATCCCCCCGCAACTGCAACGCTTGCTCCTCCAACTCTAGGCACAATCGTCTTGGTAGGGAGCTGCGTGAGCCCGTACGTTTTGCGGAGTGTGGTACCACTTCCTGTTTTTGGAAACGACGTTTGTCAACATAACATGGGGACATTCGTACCCATCGTTTTGGTCCACCTGGTCTTCTGACCCATGGTATTTCTGGACATAGCGACATTATTTTTGATACAAAATATTCCCCATTTGAACCCTAACTATCTATCTACTCATTCATGAACTTTTGAGCATTTCTGCACGCGAAAAATATACCGACGAACTGTTTCGACCCTTGTGTTTTCTGGGTTGTCGGATGCGTTATCAGGTCCAAAAACAAAACGGCTTCGTTCTGAACCAGGTTTATTCGCCTGCTGATCTTTTTCTTTCTGAGTCTACCAACCTTGGGCAGGACGACAAAAAAGAAGAGGAAACCAAAGCCAGTGACACTCGAGGCTGCAGTGTCTGTGAAACGTCGCTTGTGAAATTATTTAATCCACCTGATACGTTGTCATGGTGAGTCATCTTCTTCTGCCTGTCCTGCGGGTAATTCACCATGTTTTCTCTCCCTTCCAGACGATCCGAACTTGGTGCGCGGAGAGACAACTCCCATTTACCTATCGTACAGCAATGGAAAACCTACCTCCCACTTCTTCCAAGAGTTCTCAGGGTTGAGCAGCCCACTGCGATAGACAACAAACGCAACTAAGAATAAGTACTATAAATAAACGAATCATAACGGTGCAGCAACTATTTTCGACCAATCCTCCCACCCCCGAACTTTCACATTCCCTGTCACTTGTGATCATTCCTTGTGTATAACACCCTGTAACTGTGATCAATCAAAAAGAAATGATGCGAGTTTTCCTCCCTCTCTACAACAGCGAAGGTCTGTGTAATACCTATTAGCCTTCTGGCGGAGGGGTATGTAGCGACTATAATAAACAATATTTTGATAGTCGTATTCATCTATACATTTTTAATGATTTTGGTTTCTCACCTACTTTAGTTTTAGTCAGACTGTCCACCACGTAACATCCGTCTCAGGGCTAGAATCACAACTCTCTCCGTGCTTCACTAGCTTCACGTGTTTCCCCGTACACTCAATCTTCCATGGTTGCTACTAATACACGGGGGTCAACGCGCTGATTCCGCTCTTCATTGTCAATCGGTTTTCGGTGGTGAATACTGATTGAGTAGTATACTGTTGGATCATTTCCAACAAACCTCCACTTGCTCCTGCCCTGGAGTAGCTAGAGTTGCAAGGAGCGATTGATCAACTGTGCGACGTGAACGTTGCATACGGGGTAGGACTGCAGGTTGAGATCCTGAAAAACGGCAAGCCAACGCCGGAACGCGCTGTGCTACATTTGGAATCAGGAATCATTACTACAACATTCCAATAATGCCCCGATAATATCTTTTGTGCGAGATGAGGGGTAGCGAGCAATGCTATCGGGGCACGCAAGGTGTTTGCCGGAATCCTCCCGAACCTGCTGAATACGGAAGTCTTTGAGATTGATGTTTCTGAGGAGCAGTGTGAATTTCGAGCGAATCGGAGTACGATCCACCTGTTGATTGCTGTTAGACAGCCTCAGGAGGAGTCCCGGGAGAAGAACCAGCGCCGTATGCCCCCTTTTTGGACTTCAGCAAGACATTTCAGCCCGTGAGCTGCAAGCCGTTGCAGAGGGTGCTTGGTTAGTTCGGTTGTCCAAACTCTCGGTGCCCCGTTTGCAGATCACAGCGCCCTATTCGAATACAGTGAAAAAGAACCATAACGTCTGACGACGGCGTTCGCGTCCGCGACATTCAAGTTTGCACTGGATATTAGCACACGTAAGACCTTTATTTTTTCTCAACCTTCTCTGGGTGGAGGTGGTTTTTCTGGATCTCTAGTCCAAATTTGCGTGAGTGGAGACGTTGTCGGTAGCTGCGCGCTCTTTTGCTACTTGGTTTGCAACTTGCCGAGAACTGTCCGTGGACCGCGAGATCAGATGTCCTGTGACAAAGGCCGGTGTTTCTTTCGGCCGTCTTGAAGGACGCGTCTGTCAGAACCACCGCCTAAGGACGACCACCAAGCTGTGCGTCTGCCGCTCAACAGCACTGTCTATACTGCTGTGCGGCAGTGAGGCTTGGACAATGTATCAATGGAACGTGCGCTACCTGAGCCGCTTTCATATGCAATGTATGGGGTGCATCTTGGGTATTCGGTGGAGTGCCACAGTAAGCGGACGTGATTGGAATGAAGGCCCTGTTGATGCTGAATCTAACGCGTTGGCTAGGTCGCATCCGCCGAACAGGCGATGGCTGTAGTTTGAAGCAGCTACTATGTGGACGAATGAAATTAGGTGACCGAACTCCCGGTGGTCAAAAGTGAAGACACCGGGATGTTATCCGTACAATTATCACGTGGTGGAACTGATTTTGGATGTTGGGAAACCTTGGCGTTGTACCACACGGCCTGGAAGGATAGAGTTCGGACTGATGTCCACAAGTTCAACGAGCGGTGTAAGAGTGTTTCAACCTTCGCAAGTCTCTGTGTAGACTTCCTTCAATGTGACGCAAGCTGAGAACGTTCTGAGCCGTTTGTGGTCGAAGCCAACTTCTCTGTCTATTTTTGTCCGGCAAGCTTCAACGCCATCGGCCGCTATAACGCGGCCTTAGGAAGTGAGCTTTCGTTGTAGAAAATGACGCCGCGATCCCTTCAATTTTAGACAAACCAACCGCGGCCGTTCCAGTACGTCGCAGAGGAGTTTACTGTGTTTAGCCACGGTTCAACCATACACCATAATATGATCGAGGTGGCTCGGACACTGGTTAGATACTCGCCATTGTAACGTCTTGTGCACCAAACGTTGGAACGTTGCTGGTGCGTTTTCCGGGCCGAATAACATCATCTTCTACTGGTAGACGCCTGACGGTCTGACAACGCGGTCTTTTCTCGATCTGAAGGCCTTACTTTCACTTGCCAGTAAACCGAGGCTAACTTTAATGTCGAAATCCACCAGGCACCGTGGAGGCCGTCTAACGTAGCTTCGATGTGTAGTATGAGAAGCGAGTCCCGAGCCGTAACCTCGTTCAGTTTCCGGTAGTCAACACACAGCCTCAGGTTTCCGGCTTTTTTTACAGCGACAATTGTTTATAACCATGGTGAAACAGACGGACGAAGCGTGCGCTTTCCAGAAATTCCGTGACGCTCGTCTTATCAGCCGGTTGTTTGACGTGTCAATTTCATGTTGAGCTACGCTGGCACGGCCAGGTGCGTCATCGTTCAGCAAAAATTCCCTAAATTAGAGAACATGAACCAGCCGTGTTGATGACGCTAATGAGTTATTGTCGGGAAGGAGGTGGATTTAATACTTCAAGTCAAAAGGGCGCTTTTGTTTTCGAACCAACGGCCGAACAAACTTCAGCCGGTCGGCTCCACTGCAGATCCACGAAGCAAGGCACACTGGCCATTTGAATACCCATTAAATTCAACACGCCTTGAAGCAGCCTAGGAAATCAACTCTTGGAATGAAATCCCGCGGATTTTCCGGAGCCGTCCGGTCCTTCGTTTGCCTGGTTTCCAGTTGCTTACGTATCACGGAGTCCGAGGCCTCAGGATCGACTGGAAACGGAACCGACTCTTTATTAACACTATCACTAGCGGATAAGGGTTCCTGTTAGCAATACATTCTGGTGGGGTAACAAAAGATAGCACTTCATACGAAGCAGTCAGAGAGTCATTCTTCAGCGATCTGGGACTGGTCAGCGAGTCACGACCACTGTGTTGTGTGCGTTTGCTTAACCGTTTGTAATACCGACACTCCTCACCGGTCGAGAAAGTTGGTCGGTTTGGTCAGGGGAATCGTTTCTGGACTTGAGGGGTTTTGACTCTAATCTAAGCAAGCTGGCCGCTCGGCAGCTCGCTTATTGTCCAAGTGCTTGAGGGCCTTACAACCCCTCACCTTTATTATAGCAACAGACGGATTCCCTGATGACTTTAGAATGAATTCGTTTCGCAGGCTCCAGTTGTATAGGCGAAGAACCTTTCGCAGGTGATCCATCTGTAACCGACAGGGGTCAGATGTTCGAAGTCCTTTAAAGCAAGCTCCTAAAGATCTCTCTCTGCCAACCGAGTCCTCCGGTCTCTGGCATCGACTGAAGAATTTTTCCCGATAGACCGCGGAAAGTTTCATTTTTCTAAGTAGCGGTTCTCAAATGTCACGTGCCGGGGCTGAGTGGCGGAGGCTTGTCGTGCGGAGTATTTTCGCTGCATTCTCGATGAATAAGTATAAAATGTAGGACCTGCTGGTTTTCTCAAGAGCACCAGGCAAATAGATGGCAACAACGAATTCCCGACTTTCGAAGTCGTCATCAGAGTGGAAACGGGTGGCTGTCAGAGTGATGGCCGGAACTCTCCACGATCACCCACAGTCACTGGTTGCGTGCATATGCCTTTCATGTAGGGAGGGCTGAGATAGTCTCTGCTCGATATCTTGCCGGCGACACTGAGTGTTGTACTTTTGCCGTCGAGAGTTGACTTTCTCTAGCGGGGACACTCAACGGCTGCAGCGGACAAAGCACAGCAATGAGTGGTCCAAACCCAAGGGGGATTTACACACCACATGCAACACGCTCAACCAACGGGATGTCAGAATGATGCGGACGATGACCAGCGCGTATATTGCGCCATAACTCACGTAACAATTGCGTGTACAACTCTCTGATCAAAACACGAAGGCCTGTTCATTATGTCGGGGATGTTTTCATCAAACCTTGGTATTCTGCTGGGGATGTCATCATCTGTCAAAGTAAGAAGCAGAGATGAAAAGTACACAGCTCTCATTTCAAAGCGTTTGACAGAGTTTCTGTTTCCTTGTACTCTGAGGAATCGAGACGTGCGCACAGGAATCGTGCTGTAAGGTCGAAGCAATTCGATCAGGTTGTGTACACTTTGCTAAAAGACAACTGATGTAGGTTTTGTGTAAAGATAAAGCAAGATACCCAAGTACATAAAGTACCCTACAGAACCCACTAAGGCGTTCAAATGATGGAAATGCTGAGTAGAATGAGGAAATGTTAAACAGTTCACTCTTTGAAACTGCTAAACGGGTGTGGAGAAGTTCAGCAGGGACTTTCGGGTTGGGATGGGGTGGTACATACCGTCTGTGACACATGACCTGCGTAAACTGCTAGTCACTAGGAGTGAGATTGATCTCAAAAGCGGTAAGAGGTCTAGGTGGAGTATAACGTGAGTAACTTGAATCTTGTCAATACTCACCAATCGTGGGATCTATTGTGATCGGTCACAAATAGTTTGGGGAATCGCTTAGTGAAACCGAATAGTGCGGAATATTGTTTTTGGACGGGGGCTTCAGTGACGTGGACACAAATGAAGACGAAATCACAAAGGTTCTGATTGGAGTGCTTTTGCTCCTGTTTGGTGTTTGACCTTGTAAGCTTGGTTTCCGCCATGGTGGAAATCGGTTATTACACGGAGACCGTAGCTTGAACATTGGTTTGACCGACGTTGGGCTTTTGAAGCAGTTCAACAAGTGCGAGGAGTGTCGTGCGGTAAACTGATTTCGCTTCCGCGTGAACAGTGCCTACTTTGACGGTGGATCGGATTACCAGAATGACACAAGGTGAATGATTAGTCCAAGAATAAGGGCTTGTTTGAGTTTTCAAAGCGGCCTCCAGTTGACGATGGAAGCGTTATACCAAACTACTCGCTGCCTGGCGATATTCAGTGGGTTTAATGTGGTTGACTCCGTGTAACCGATTAAAGTCTGCGATTGGCGCTGATTGAGGTTAAGCGTCTGTATCAATTGTTACGGTCGTTGAGACACCATTGACTGAGTTCCCTCCGCCCATGAACACTCGCCTAACTGTTCCGGTATTCGTGTTAGGGAGAGGCATTTGCAATTGCGTAGTTCATTGGCATGGTGGTTCAAGGTCGAAACGGGTTGGAAACTGGCGTTTGGGAGCGAAAACAGATTTTTCAAGCTTTCTAAGAAGTTATAAAATGCGTTTTCCAGAGGTATAGAGATTCTTTCGAGTGTATCAGTTATATCGTAATAAATAAAAATCAGCAATGTCTGAAAATTGCCCATATCCTCTCTTTCGTTAGGAAAAACGCTCCTTTATCCAACAAATGCAGCGTTTGGGCCTTCTTGATCGATTTGGCGTTCCGGAAACGCTCTCGCCGGGATTTTTACAACGGATTACCTAACCCCATCATGCAAAAACGTCCAGTTTTGCGTGGATTCGGGAGTATAGGCGACTTTGTAATTATCAGACACATTGTGTTTGCACCCCATTTCACACTGAACGTCAGATTGATTCCCAATGTTAGCCATGCCACCACGTTTGAGTTAGTTATTCATATGAACCATATGTTTAGTCTGTTTTCCTTCCGGTTTTTCAGGCATAGGTCGGCTGGCGAAAGATGAGTCATAAATACCATTGCGCCTGACTTTGTCACGTGTTTATTTCTACCCGCTGTCCATGTTGCATGACGTGAACGTGGATACCACGTCCCACTCTGCCATCGACAACGTGCGTACTGTTTTGCCTATCACTTATGAAACGTGGTTGAGTATAGCTTGCTAACTGTATGCAAGTTGATGCTCACTCATCTGTTGGCCAGTTCCCACCATTACGATCGTTATTCCTCTGATAATGACAGTGATTCCCAGTTGCACCATTTCAATTCATGTCTATTGGACGGAGTTACCACCACCGTAAACGCAAACTGCACACTTAGGCCTTGTCAAAAGCACGAGTCAAGTTGCATCAGGGTTAACGAATTTGCCGGAGCCGTGATGACATGCCGGTGGATATTTATGCGCTGAAGATCAAGGCCGGTCCATACCCATTCTCGTAGGTCCCCATGTACGTTCGGCCACACAGGTTAATATGAGATAAGCTAAACAGTGGCACGAATACTGGAATGAGGCGCGCGGTGGGGATAGTTTAAACAGAGCGCCTGAAGTTTATTGGTACTAATAGACAAGAGCTGACCGTTGTGGCATCAATTATGGTTGTGCTTTCGCTGTTGGCTAGAGGCAACTATCGAAGTCTGAACGAAGAAGTGTAATCCCGCTGCAACGCAGAGATGTCTTGTTTTCGTGCTGACTCCTTGAAATTAGTGTCAGTTCGGTGTAGCTCACTTGGGATAACTAAATAAGGCGTCGGCGACGGCGCTTATCCCCACTATATACTGTATGTCTGTTGTTAACCGAGAGATCTAAACGGAATATTGAATTTCTCTCGTAGAATAGGGGACGTGATCAGCAACGAGACAAAAGATAAGTGGTTTGAAATCTGTCAGAACGTTAAAACGCGCGCCTTTCAACACGACGTAATTGTTTAACGGCTAGAACGATAGGCAGCAACTTGTGGCCGAATGTACTCAAGCGCGTTCGCGCCTGTTGAAGCTTGCGAGAGAAAAACGATGGAGTCTTGACTTGAGTGTTCAAGCTTTGCTTCGCAATCACGCCGACATCTGACTGTGATACATCATTCCGCAAAACTAGGGCCAAACATTCCTCCACATGCGTGCGTGTCAAGGTCGTCACTTGCAATAACACGTCTTTGGAGGCAAGAAGTGTAGTGTTGACTGGAGGTTGAAGAGAAAAATGCTCGGGTTGTGTTACAACAATTCTGTGAGATATTTCAACAACTGCGAACAGTGCCGGAGAAGAAGACGGTAACAACTAACAACATCTAATAGCCGAATGAGGCTTTCCTGAGATTGTGGTGGTCCTTGTGGGTAGTGATTTCCTCTGGTAGAGGCTAAGTGCCGTCATAGGTGATTTGGTGCTTCATAAATCTGTGAAGCACACTCCAAAACATACGTTTCCGGTTTCAGGGTTATGCCATATTCATCAGAACGTTTAAAAACTGCACATGTGCTGATGTGCATCTATGATCGCTATGAGAATCTCGTCGATAAAGACCAACACAGAGTGGAGACCACGGAAGACTCGATCCACGAAAGGTCTGAGCTGCACTTCGTAACGTGCGGTCAAATTCGCACAGTCCAAATGGGGCAATGATTGCCTTTT
>QNGE01007942.1:0-19872 GCA_008508345.1 Paragonimus westermani
ACCTGGGCTCGTCTGATGTTACTGTGAAAACGGGAAGACGAATCCAATGCACCAGATAATCCCCGTGTTTGTGCTTTACTATCACTAACAAGATCCCGAATGGGTACTGTCTTTACCACTGTCCGACGAGTCCGAGGTCCTCATGTGCATTGGCAACAGAGGATACCTTCAGCATGCGACGTTTGATTTGCTCACGTGTCACGTTGATTTTAGCAGATCTATTGGGCCTGTATTGACTGCATATAGTTCTAGATCGTCGCCTCCAACGTCCTGTCCAACGATATCCTCCAGATCTTCCACATCGTTTTCGTCCTCACATGTTATTTTCCCGCCCATGCGGGTTGTTCCGTACATCTTTCCTCCCAGGGGAATGTCCTCCTTTGTACGCCCCACTGAATGGTCTCCATCTGCGACGTCCTCATAGAGGGGAGACGTTTTCTACCCTAATGTTTCCTTCTCAGCTGTGCTTTCTTTCACTGTCTTTCTCACTGCCAGTCTCGAAGGTTATGCCTCCACTGTGCGCCTCCAGCTCAATTGTCCCTGTTTCTAGGGAATTTTCCAACACGCTCTTGAGTCAACAGACCAATATGATGTTCACTCCATATCACGTCGCGAAAGAGTTTGCTTTTACAAAAGACCGTCAAGAAAGTTGCCGGATGGTTACAAGACCCCCCGCTGGACGAAACGCGCATGAATTACAGACCCACCTGTTTCCCGTTGAAACTGTTGCGTGATTCAATGATCTGGAGTCTGATTTAAAAGAGCGGTCGTGCAGGAAGGCCGTGGTAGGTTCATTTTAAACCACAATTACTGCTCCAGGTGGATTAGTTGCATGGGTTAAGTGCCACTCTGCATGACAAATTCTTCATCCGTGTACGAGGGAAGCCATAGGCACCGAACTAGCATTGTATATGACTTACGCAATTGCAAAAGGGAGAACAACGTTTAGTGATCCCACATAGCGATACGCTATCGAAGGTGAGTATGAAGATTTGGAAAGTCCTGACTGAACATCGAATTCTCTCTACGCAGAGACCGAGAAAGCTATTATGACCATCCGGATGAAGATATGGTTTTACAACGCACAAGACATGGGAAGAATAAGAGGGAAAGAAAAAACAGATAAAATCCTATTACTATGTTGATGTCTGTGGAAGTGAAATGAATCGTTTTCGTTGACTATCTATAGGCACCACCGTCTCATTCTGGCTCTTAGGTATCCCTGTCAAGTGCTTTTCGACATAACGTGCAATATTAACTCCATAGATCGAATAATGTTGTCTTGTAGAATCGTATTGTCTGCGAGACCCGAATTCTCGACAATATGTGAATATTTACAACGGTATGTTTTAAGTTCAATTTTCGTTTTCCCATTGGTGACATTCATCAGTTTTCATCACGTATCATACACTGCTTTTTACTGATAGCCACATTCTTGCTGTTCACAAAGAAGTGAAATTTCAGAGGACCGGTTATTTCCCAGTCGGTACCCCCTGTTCTAATCATTTTTCCGCCATGTGTGTTCTCTGCCACTTCCGTTTCGATTTTGGGCCTATTTCGTATCCCGCTGTGTACCTCGCATAGGAGGTCGTACTTGGACTGTTTTATAGGTGATGCTTTATGGTAAGGCCTTCGAAGCCATTGTTTAAAGTGGGCTGGGCCAGTTTATGGCACCCTGAGATGATTTGAGTCTTTTCAGAGATGTATCACGGCCATTCCACGATGAACGAAATGGACCGATGGGATTATTTTTGCGATAAACATTTAACGTAATTTAGCGATGCGTGTGTCAAAGACGTAATTCCTTCTCAAGAGACTCGCATTGATTAGTGTATGGCAAGTTGGGGTTTTGTGTAATCCGTATCTAATTGTGCTAGCAAAGTGAAATAAATGTTTCTGTGAACGAAATCACAACTTCGTGCCTACGACTGAACGTATACATATATATATATACGTAAATTAGGTAATGTAAATATACGTATATATTGTATATATCTACACACATATATATGCACATATGCACGTAAGTATGTGTCATGCAAGCTGGCCGCTTCCACCCTGACTATCCGTTACACCTGTGGACCAACTTTGCGGTAATGCGGATGCACCAACTAACAGTGTTCTTCAAAAGTAGGGATTCCAATAAGTCCTGTAGAAAGAAACAAAACGAACGAGCATGGGCCAAAGACCCAGTAAGCCATGCACACTATTTAAGCAAACGTAAACCATAACAGCGCCAGCAACACGGTAGCGCGCTCCGCTGCACAGTTCAACCTCAGTTCGTGCGCACTTGCTGGTTTCGGCTGTGTGTTACACATATCCCGTCTTCGCAAAGCACAGTCCCCAGTGCTCTAAACCCTCTACAACCCGGCTGGTGTTCATATTGTCAAGAGACAGAGTGTCAACATGCCTTCCGTCCATTTCCTCAGAACTTCTCTTCCTACGCTTATTTTTATCCTGACACCTATTTTCTTTGATCCCGATGCTCGTTTTTTCTAACAGCTCTCCTTTTTACCAAGGCCCTCCTCTTCTCACCCCTGCAGAGGCGCCATGAACTTGTTTTGAGTGGTAGAAAATAGTGTAAAGTAGAACCTAAACCGAGAGGTGGTGCGTTGTAGGTTTTAAAATTGCGGTTAATCACTCTCTGTCTATTGTGTTGCACAGCCAACGGTCTGTGCAGTCTCCGGTGACGGGGCCACGATTGAGGACAAACTGACCGAAACGTGATGTGATGCCCTATACCGTTTCTTACAATTTCCTTACTTTTGTAATGGTGTTATGTGTTCTTGATAAACAATTACCGGTGAACTCTTGTACTCCTTTCTGACGGGTATATTAAAATGCACAAATATATATATGCATACATATATATGTACATATCTATATGCGTAAGTACATGTACCTCACGATATAGATATATATATATATGTAATGATATATGTACATGTATACACATATTTATGGGCCCACATTTGAATGCACACACTGTGTATAATGCATATATGTGCACATTAACGTACATGCCTATATGTTTATATACATGTGTACATGTATATAACCATATATACATCTACATATATATACCTACATGAATAAATTGTTGTGATTATATTACTGTGTGTACAAATATGTATACATATGTGCATAGTATATGATATCTATTACATGCATATATATAGTACGCCTGTGTTGTGTATGTATGGTAACGCGCAGAGGAAACCAGCAGGTGCGCACAAACTAAATTTGAACTGTGCAACGAAGCGCGCTACCGTGTTGTTGGCGCCGTTTTGGTTTACGTTTGTTTAAGCTGTGTGCATGGCTTACTGGGCTTTTGGCAAATGTTCGTTCGTTTTGTTCCCTTTTGCAGGACTTAGTTGGAACCCCTACTTTGGAAGAACGCTGGTCCCCGGAGAGTCTACGTTGTCCAAAAGTTGGTCCGCGAGCATTGCGGGCATTCAAAGTAAAACCAGCCGGCATGCACTCCACAATACTTTTGTGCTAGAGTTAAATGTGTATACATGCATGTAAATATAAATATGTGGGGTTAATTGTGTTTATGATGGAAGTATGGGAATGCGTATATAAGTGCACACAGAAGTGCGACATCACACATATGTATATAAGTATGTACACACGTATCTATGTATGTATGTATGTTGGTGGAGCCTGACCTTTTCTGCTACCTTGACGTGGTGGTCAGGCTTGTGTGCTGTTTTGATCCGTCAGGCTGTGCTGACTAGGAATTCGGTCTCTGCAGGTTCATCTTTGTCAGATTGGCCGGAGGGGAGCAGCCAGACGAAAAGCAGATGCGTTCGTTGTGTGTGATGACCGTGCGTTGTGGCTTCGTTGGAAAAGATGCTTGTTTTTGTCTTGACTGGATGTGTCTCTCTGCTATGGTCTTTTGTGCAGCATTGCTGTTCCTGTGAGTGTGTGCTGGATCTCTTTTGATATGGCTGTCGAGTCTCTCCTAGGTGGTTTATGCTGTCGCGTCTGCATGTGTGTGTGTGAGTCACCTGCAGCCTTGCGGTACAGGCTTTTCAGCCAAAGGCTTTGATTGAAGGCCTTAATCGTCCTGCTATACAGGTCTGGGCGTCCTGGCAGTACCCAAAGCCAATAAAAACAGTGATATTAGAAAATAAAGCAAATATCATACTGCATCGGCCGTCGCGCAGGATAAACCGGGTTGCCTATCTGCTGCACGTGGCAGGGTAGATAGGTGAAAGTGTGCTACTGCCAGATACTCACCCTCATACTCCCGAGCAGATAATTCTCAACCAGGTTCCAGTGCCCCGAAGGCCGACTTAAGACAGGGCCAGGGTCGCAAGACGCCTACCATTGGGACGTGGAACGTGTGCACGCTGCTGGATCGATGCAGTGCCACAGAACGAACGGAACGACGCACCGCCCTAATCGCGATGGAACTGCGGCGGTATGGAATCGACGTAGCAGCCTTGAGTGAGACAAAGCTCGCAGACCAAGGTAAGTTGCGGGAAGCAGGTGCTGGATGCACGTTCTACTGGATAGGTTACCCGGCAGACAGTGTTCGGGAGCATGATGTCTGTTTGGCAGTCGCTGATCGCATCAATGCTTCAATTATAGGCGAATCGCACGGCATCAACCCTCGAATGCTGTCGATGCGCCTGCGACTCGGTCGAGGTAAGTGTGCTACATTTGTTAGTGTTTATGGTCCAACTATGTGTCACACTGATGATACAAAGGACCAGTTCTATGATCAGCTGTCCGCCACAATCCGGTCTGTGCCAGTGAATGACCGACTGTTTGTTTTGGGTGACTTGAACGCTAGAGTTGGTCGCGACTCTTTAGCTTGGCCGGCAGTCCCCGGACCCTACGACATTGGTTCAGTCAACGCGAACGGTGATTGTCTGCTGCACGTGTGTGCTACTCACGAGCTGGCTACCACGAACACCCGATTCCAGCTGGATGCGAGTGACACCACGACGTGGACTCATACACGAAGCGGTCACCATTATTTGCTTGGCTACGTGATTGTGCGTCAGCGTGAAATTCGTGAGGTGCGCATCACGCGATTGATGCGCAGCGCTGAATGTGGCAGCGATCATAGGCTGGTCAGGATCAAATTGTTTATTCGTGTATATAAGCCTGTTCATTGTAGATCTTCGGGACAACGGCTGAATTTGGATATCAGACGGCTGGAGAACTGGGAGACGAAGACTGCCTTCCAACATGCAGTCGTCGCCCGTCTGCAAAACACTGAAGGGAGACTCGGCCAACCTCACTTGACTAACGGAAGATGAAAATATGAGCGTAGCTAGTGAAAACATGCTGGACGGCCCTGAGTAAGGTCCTGGGTTTTTCCACATTGCACTGGAATCGCCGTTTTTTCTTCTACCTCCATTCACTTTTCCATGTTGCATGGTTCAGTTTGTTGCTGCCCACAGAGGTGTGAACCGGTTGGGATTCCCTGCAGTTGGTACTCAAGTGGCGATACCACCTAGGGAAATGACTGCACTGTACACAACGCACGTTTTCTTCGTCCAAATCCACAGGGTCCTCCTTCTGAATACACACATAACAAACGTTGCAGTCTGCCGGTTTTGAGACACGTTGCTCTCCAAAATTGCCCCTGACTTTCGGTTTGGACTGCTTCAGCGTACCTTTGGCAACTCGTCTAATACTAGCTATTTCCATAGGATTTCCGATTATCTCAATCTCCGGCATTTCTTGGTAACTCACACAACGTTCAAGGTTGGACATTCTGTGCTTCTTAGAGGGAAAGTTGGAAGGTTCTGTGGAAAATATGGGTATCTGGCTTAATACGTCAGGCATATATGCAAACTTGCCTGTGGATGGTATGTGGACAGCTTCCTTGGCTCATGTGCTACGGAGAAAATGCTGTAGTTCAGGATACTAGAGTTAACTACCAAGCATTTTCTAATCACTGGAACTCGCTTCCCACTATCCTCTTCCGAGTAGGAAGAGAACAATTCAATGTAGTCGATGCTACTGTTTATTGTTTTCTGAAAATATGTTCACAAGAGAGTTTCGGCCGTTCACGGGGGGGGGGGGCAAATGTTTACAGCATACCGGTACGCCTCACTACTGACGGACTTCAGAGTCCGCAGCAATCCATTAAACTGCCCCCTGTTTCCAGTGAGCACAATGTTTTCCGCACGCTGATAAATACGGTTCTTCTGGTAATTACTTGGGCTTACCAACTGACGGTAACGTCGGGAGGCATCATACAGTAAATGGTACCGACAGACGTGGGCAAACTTCACGTGTTGCCCTCAACTTTGTTGCTGAACGATGAACAGTGAAGGCGCAGGCAGCAGACACGTAAAGCAAAATTTCAAGCGGGCGTTCGGACGCTATCCTACAACTGGCACTAATTTCTTTTCATATCAGTGGCTACATTTACCAGCACAACATACCATAACATGAAGCCGCCACAATTTAACCGATGACTGGCATTTCCTAGACCAACATCTCCTTACCTAGGACCCAGTTGTAAAGCACTTTCAGGTACATACGTGACGAACCTCAGCACTTTCTCTCGCAGTAAAAACCTATCATTGTCTTCCGCTTTTAATAAATCTCGCAACTTGATAAGCTATTTGCGATCAGCCAATCTTTCGTGCCTGGCGCGCAGGTTGCCTAAATCGTGTCGGCGAATTCTAATGTCGTACTTCTTGTTCACGTGCAGCTCCATTTCAGGAGCACTCTTAAAATGGTTCATCCTGTCACAGACATGCAGTTCAGCGGCAGCAGTCAACCAGAAGTTCGTATGAGTGCACAAAGTTTGTCTTTTTGACCTGATATCCATCATTCTGACAGAGGGTGACCCAGAATGCTTTACAACTCCAGCCTGCAAGGCTAAATGTTTTACCATATCAGTTGAATGAATAAACGTTACCCTCTAGGGCGTTCTGTTCGCTGCGTACAGTGTACGCATTTGTACACCGTACTTCCGTACGAGCAGACTGGAGACAGTTCCACCCCTCTGCGTTTATTTTAGCAATTTCAGCTGTCTGTGAGACGCTGATGGAGGAGCTTTGGTAGGTTTCCCGTAGAGTACTTCAGTGTAAAAATCCTTCTATGCGTACTTTCATCGTTCACCGCCAAGCTGATTCACCGTACGGAAGTTATTTGCCGGTAATGAGCCATTTAAACACTACGTGATGTCACGTGTTGTCAAGTCAAATGAAGTATGTTTTTCAACTATGACTTCGAAATATTATTCGTACCATTTTAATAAAAACTTCAAATCATATCCGTTCCATCGGTTTTTCCGGAACAGTCGCAATTGTAAGTTAAACTTCCCGCCGATGTTCACCCCATTGCTGTTTGTTGCAGCGGTATGCCTACGTATCACCCAACGTGCTCTACACCACGTAGAGTTTCTTAGAACGATGACATTTTTTTGAATGATTCATTCGGACGATCTTGAAGCTTCCGAGTGACGTGCCATTCAAGTGCGCACCACTGCCCCATATCTGTACCATCAATATACTTACTGTGACTGTTCCGTCGCGTCCTTTCCCTGGTTTTGAATTGTGTGGGAGCTGACAGAAATCATCCTCCCGTGTATGAACTGTCAATTATCTTTAGTATTTCGGAATAATACGGAAAATTCATAAGTTTATAATTGTGTTAGTCGCTGAAATTATTGGGACAACACAAGGAAATGAAATACCGTGAACTTTGAAAGATGCTTTTCTGATATTCTGGATTTAATCAGGAGGAGTTATCCGATTTCTTCTTCAACGATGAAATCACTGTTGGGCCATCAGGGTACGTTTATATCTTGTGCAGCAAGTGAAGGAATGAGAGATGACTGCGTGATACACTATGACGCTCCCAGTTCTCTGTTGAAGTACACGCTTGCGTTAATGTTCGATGAATGTACCCTGCTCCATTTACTTCCCTCTCATTGGTTCGTCTCCTCACGTTGGAATTCTTCATAATGATTACGAGCTGTTCCTGCAGTCTGACACCACCACTCTAGTTACGCGCGTGACAAGCCATTTCTTCCGTGAATGTTGTTCTTGATGTATTATTAAATCTTGATACTGCTTGCTTGTAGAAACTTGGTTCCGCGTAGTTTTTCTTTCTTACTTCCCCTTGCCGGACCTTTGTTTGTATGTGCCCTGGTTTTGTTAACCCTGACGGCTCCGCCATTACGTGATTGTTGCATGTAATCTCGTTAATCTCGGAACTTGTATATTTGGTGGATTCAATATCGAGGTTTGTTGTTGTCTCCCGCTATTTGCTTTATCATATTGTTTTTGAACATTAGCACCTTATTAATAGGAAACTCACCAATACGACCATCTTTCTTTTTGGATCCGAATCGGTTGCTCGTCCGGCTTGCAGTTTATATACCCTCGTTGCTTACAGATGCGACCATCGTGGATCTAGCATATCGACAGACGTTGCGATAAGACTAAGCGTTGCTCGAAAAACCACTAGACGTCCGGGATCAACATTCTTTGCTCTTTGGTTTTCAACCCCAAATTTTCCGGACCTCGTTTTAACACGGTATGAAGAAATTAACGAGAGAGCGGTGAGCCTGCATATAATTTTTGTTTGATAATCTATCCACCGGACTACAAACACACTTCAGTGAAAACAAATAAAGGCACCAGGAAGATAGGCGTGACAGGATTCTCAGAAAAACCCTACACGTGACAACTGTATTCGTCTACTGCAGACAATGGTGGACTTCCAGTTGCCATTTGTAATGTCTTCGTTGCGGACTTCTGTACGTGCGTAGATGTTTGTTGGAGAGGGCAATGACATTGACATATACCAAGCACACTCGAACATACGACTCACACCGCGCGTTTGTCTATCTTTTAATAGAAGTTTCTTTCAGTCTTATCGCTCACTCACTCGCGCACCGAGTTCTGGAGTTTTTTCAGCTGGCCTTCTACGGCAGCTTGATCCTTTACAAGTCAGCTACCCAAGACAATATGTGTCAGTGAGAGCCCTCATCAACTTCTAGAATTCCAACAAGCATCGAACTCATTAGTTGGAGTACCCAACTTTAATGTCTGAATCATAGTTGATCTGAGGAGATGATACGGATTCAATAAACAGTTGCCAGTGAACCTGCGGTGCACTAGCACACTAACTGTGATGTTAGTGGTTCGTGACAGTTCATACTCAGAAGGTAGTATAAACGAATGAGGTGCTATTATTACGGCAACCATCAAGTCTCAGGGAACCTATGATTTTTGGGACTTGGAAGGTGATCATCCCTCAACAGTGTGATATCATGAAACTGAATATACAGTGATATGCAAAAGGCAAGCAGATGTTTCTTCAGCATTTTGTAGAGAAAGTGTACAACGTGGAAAATATGAAATGGATGACTTTCGGGGTAAATTACCTGACGGGCAGTTTTAAGACAAGTTCGGGTCGTTACCACTGAAATTATTCCAGCAAGTGGCTAGATAATTTTCATGAACCACTTGTGTGAGTTCGGAGATTTTGCTGGCAAAGAAAATCACCTAACAATATTCGTGTGTTGTTAAATCTATTTCGAACCACACTTTGACCGTATAATGAAAATCGATATCAAAAGTTAGCGGTAATCGTCCTCTGGAAAAAGCTCTTCCTTCATGTGTTACATTATAACAAATGCTTGTTAGCGCTATATATTTTATTAAATAACCCAGTTATTTAGCAAGAGAGTATGCCCACCAATTTAATGATTCATCATTCTTCATAGTTCACACGGACATTTTACATTCTACCACTTATGTAATTTCACTTTTCATTGTTGACTTTGCCAAAACACCTAGCGCCAGAAAACATTCCACAACGTTTGCACACTTAAAATCCCGCAGTGATTGGCCGATTTGCAGGACTTGCAACAGTCTACCGATTTCGACACAACTACGAAGTGCCGTCCAGAAGTCCGTCCATTTCTCCACTAGAGTTTGAAATTTCCGCTCTCCTCCTGCAGGAAAAATTTTCAACGCATTTTTTTCTCGTGAGCATTTAAATCAAACCGGTTAATCTCTCGTTTATCAGGTTTCGTCAACCTCAGGACACTGTAACATGCAAGCCGGCCGTTTTTATCCCGAATGCCCGTGACACTTGCAGACCAACTTCGAGGCAGTGGGAAGGCACCAGATCTTTGTATCTCCACTGGAAAACAAGAGTCCCATTTCTGCGAGTATTGGTTCAACGGCGGACCATCCAGACACGGGTGTAAACGTTGAGGATACAGGGCTCACAAAACAGTCAACTTGTTTCTTGCCTCAAAATGTGATGAACTTACGTGCACATAGCTCTTGTTCCGAAGAATTCAGAACCCAGGAAGTTCATAAACGTCGACTCCCGAGGGCAGAAACGCACTCTTCCGACCCGCTCCCTAAGGCATTTCTACTGACGAACTTGTAACAACACACATACTGCCTTTTTGAAGTCATGAGCGAAAACTGTACATACCCAACCAAAACCCGGAATTCGATCGGACACAAAAGTCACAAGTTGCGATGCCAATGATGTTAGTCACGCACCATGTATGATCGCAATGTCTGTCGATAGACTGGATCTAGAACAGTGGCGTCTGAAGTGCAGCGAGCGTCTATGAACTCTGAGCCCGCTGGGCTACAGATTCAAATTAAAAAATAAGATGGTAGTAAAGGCAAGTCTCTTATTACTAAGGTGCTCATTCACAAACCTAACATAAATTAAATAGAAAACAACGAACCCCGGCATTGAATACACCAAACATACAGACTACGAGATTAACAGTCCACGTGAGTAAGACCAAATGTAACAGTCCCATAGTGATTGAGCGATCAAGCGCAAATGAAACCGGAGCACATATAAACAAGGGTCCAACAGTGGTCAGCAAGGAAGGAAATCCACGCGAGGAAACGTTTCCACAAATAAACGATATCAAGGCTTAGTAATACATCGGGATTTACGATCGCGGTAGAAATGATTTGCTGTGCGCGTAATTCGAACGGTCGTTTCAGTCCATGGAAAGGAGGCTCATGATCTCTACTAAGAGGATATAAACCTAAGAAGGAAAAGAACCAACAAGAAGAGAATAGGTAGAAGCGCGGAGCGTAGTCACCGGCGTTCATCAACCGTGGACTTTTACTTCCGTTCGAAAGATTCTTCTCTGGACTTGTCTGCAAAATTGAGTCCTCCGCGGCTTCCATGTGTTTTGAGGGATCCCGAGATGATCCATTGCGTTACGTGCATTGCGTGTGAATGGAAACACGCCACCATTCTTAATGGTAACTGTTGTTTACGGTGGGCATTGAAGTAACAATGTGGAGTGACTTTTGTCCGGCGTATGATTGTAGACAGGCGGATAATACTCTATAAATACCTCGGAAACTAACAACAATAATATAAGTATATTTGTCGACCTCGAGATCAGAATATTTCTCCCGGGGGGCTGTCACTTAGACGAAATTGATGGCTCATTCTTTCTCAATTGACGCCTATACCTAAGTGAGAAAGTTTCGTTTACGCGAGCCCTCAGTAGGCTATTTTCTTCTGCCAGCTCAGTATGTCCACGGACTTAACGCCCACAGTTATTTCCAACGGTATGGGAAGCATTCATGTCCTCTGAGTTGCCTGTAAGTCTAAACTTCGAGAGTAAACGAAAACGGTCACCAAGAAGATGACGTATTCTGTACGGAAGTGGTGCGCGGGAGGAGAAAGTGCACAGTCCTCGTGGTGGGAATAAGTCTTCTTTCTGATTTGCGTTTTTCGACGCGCAATTTCTGCAGACGACTGCAAGTTTTTGAAGCCATTGGGCTCAAGAACGCCGCACATGTGTGGACTGCCCAAAATCCACAAGTCCAATGCCCCATTTTGCTCCATTATTTTAGTGTGCAACGCACCGCAGCATAAGTTGGCCGGGTGGCTAGCAGATCTGCTCGAAGCGGTCAGTAAACTTTTCAGTAAGTACAGTCTGAAAGACAGTTTTGAACATGTAAATTGTGTAGACGGTCTAGATATTTCGAACAAACTGATGTGTTCACTATTTGTGAAGTCTTTCTTCACTGACATTCCGTTGCATGAAGCGGTTGATAACATTTGTAGTTTTATTCTAAGCAGCAGTGCCCTTTTTCCTATTCCAGTATCCGAACTAAAATCATTATTACTCCTATGCACATTTAATGTGAAATTGAACTTCCAAACGTTTACTTTCCAGCAAGTGGACGGTGTTGCAATGGGCAGTCCACTTGTTCCGCTCTTGGAGGATTTATTTATGGCTAAGGTAGAATCTGCGTTGGGTGGAAGTTTGTTAAAGCCGATACTGTGCAAGCGCTACGTAGACGATATCCTGGCTATTTTTGAAAATTCAATTGATTTGGACCCATCATTTTTGGAGTTGAATCAAGCACATCCCAGCCTCAAGCTAACTAGAGAGAACGAAGTAAACAACTGCCGTCCATTCTTGGACATTCTAGTTACCCGAAGATCAGATGGCACGATAGGAAGATCTATCTACAGAAAACCTACCTCGACAGGACAGTATATACATTTTGGAAGCTTCTTTCCTGTGCAGTATAAGAGAAGCCTTGCTCGAACGCTTTTTCACAGAGCACGGAGGCTATGCACAGATGATAATCTACCACAAGAATTATGCACACTTAGAGATACGTTGTTGGCCAACGGGTACCCTTTGCAATTTATAAAGAAATATAGCAGTGTCATTACGCCAAGGATACAAGAAACAACAGTACCAAAGAAGACGGTATACTTAGAACTCCCGTTTTTAGGGGACGGCTTGTCAACGATGACAAAAAGACGTCTAACAACTACTGCATCCAGATCTTATAACGCTGTAAAACTATGTATAATACAACGAACCGAGGCCTTACCAGTCTCTTCGACTACGAACAAACAGCCTACGTCTGTCACATCCCACTGTCTATACAAATATTCATGTAGTTGCAGTATGAGCTACATAGGGAGGACAAACCGTCAGCTGGCTTCTCGTATCAAGAAGCAAGTTCCCAAGTGGCTGGAAGCACAACTAGAAACACCAGGTGCTTGCATCGAGGCCGACGGACGGCACTCGACATCATCAATAGCGAGACACCTAATCCAAACAGGACACAGAATCAAGGTTTGTGACGCATTCTCTGTGATTTTTCGAAGTCACCGGAAACGTATCCTCCAGTTTGCCGAGGCTTTGGCTATCAAACATCATAATCCCCCCCGTGTGTTCAGAAACAGTTTGTGTTGACGCTGCGGCTGCCTTGGTAGTCAGCTTTCCCATTCGTTCACTCTTCATTTCCGTGTCTATCTGTCTAACCCCTTAAGCCATTACTTCCGCTCTACGGTACTTTATCTTAATGTTTAAAATTAGTTACATGTCCGTGTGATCAGAATGTACGAAATGTTACTCCGGAGAACATCACATGATTTAGGTCTTCTCATTGCCTTATTCGGGATTCGAAATGTCCGAGTCGACGAAAAATCCTAAAGAATTTGAGCGTACTGTTTCTCCTCCCATCTCTGGTGACCTCGGTCACCTCCTGCAAACATCGACAAATATTTTAGACAGGCTATCAAAAAAGCCCACAACAGCGGGGCTGCAGGTATAAATTCTACATTTCGACAAAATCACTGTCAGGTGTACTATCTTCGTTGGGACGGTCTAGCAGGAGCCTGTCCTTGGATCCTTTCAGCGGAGTTCAACAACAACTCGATTATGAGTTTGCTGAGCGACAAGGCATTCTGTTGTAATTGGAAATGAACTATATGAGATGAGGACCGAACGTGTAGGAAGTGCAAAACAGTAACAAGCACAATCACACATAACGTACATTGTAGCACTGTATGTTTTAACTCACACGGGATATTAGCATAATAAAACCATTGCATAGCAAAAGGAGACAAGGCATATCAGTCATGTTCATCACATCCACAACTCATGGAGCAAGCGTGCGGATATCTGTAATTCCGTGGTGGTCTGCATTCGAAGAGTTCAGATTTTCTCACGTTCGGTTTTTCAAGTGTTCCGTTTAATTCGGGAATAGCTTGTGCTTCACTTATGTCGTTTCTTTCATATGAAACGGGATTACCTATAAGCGACTCATTAGAATTCGGATCAACAAAATTTATTTCAACAGAGTGACCTCCAGAATTGAACTCAACTTGGTCAACATGTCTTTGATGGCAAGACAGGTCTTTCATGTCAAGAATACTAACTATCCGATTCCTGTGAGATGAAAGAACTATTCCATTATCAGGGCATAAATCGTTGCCTTCGAAAAATGTAAAATTAGCTGTGTTTACACGGTCAACCCTTGTACGCAGAGAACAAGATTTGCAAGGGATTGCGCGACTCTTTCCAGCTACCGAATGTGATGCGTTTCTGTATTGCATTGGAAAATTATCGACTCCTCGGTTAAGTTCTACAACTGAGTTCTGTGTTCCAGAAACAATAGCGGACTTCAGCGTGCATAAGAAATTTTCTGCAAGTCCATTGCACTGCGAATGTCGACAGCCAAGTTTTTCAATCGATTCCTCTAAAACATTTACAGTGAAGTGGGTACCACTGTCGGCGACCAAGGAAGCAGGTACACCCTCGCGACAGAATACTTTCCTCGATTCACGTTTTGTAAAGTCCGCACTCAATGATGTCGTGAAAAAATTTCAGGCCATTTGGAATAACCATCACTAATCACTAGGACATAGTACTTCCCCAGGAAAGTACCACAGTAGTCAGCGTGAACTCTCTGAAATGTTTCAAACTTAACAGGCCAAGGGAGCCATTGCGCTTGTTTCGTATGAATCTTGTGCACACACTTGACACAAGTTCCGGCGGTGGGTTTAATGTCTGCCTCTAATTCCGGCCACCAACAAGGTGAGCGTGCAAGCGACTTCATTTTATCAACTCCAAAATGCTCGTAATGCAAGTGCGCAAGAACTTCAGATCAGTGGAATTATAACACGATCATCGAAACACAATAATCCATCCGGAGTAACAAGCAGACTTTCACGGCAACAGTAAAGTGCAGGAAATCTACGCCGCTCGTGTTATGTATAGGCACGTTTTAGGGCAGAGATAACAGGACTGAAGAATTTACGAGTTACGCGCGCAAGTGCATCTCTGTTTACTGGTAGTCTTTGAAGTAGTAAACATTCAGTGTCGTTAGAGCTCGAGTCCGGTGACGGAATTCTGGATAAGAAATCAACATGGAGAATTGTTTTTGCACTACGATGAACAATTGTGTAACTCGAGGAGCTAGGAGCAATACCCCAGCGTTGCAACATAGCATCACACTTTCGATATTGTCGTCGAAGCCAGAATCCTGGACAGCACCGTAATAAGTGGGACTTTTACCGTGTCCACTGGACGCCCCCTTGCACTCGACTGTCTACCAACATCAGTTTCACGCTCGTAGATAGCTCGAGGAGGAACCGTCCGGTCGCTTGTCTGTGAATTGCGGTGCCTGGCTGAACGAGGTTGCGAGACGTAATCGCCTGAGCAACTCTAGAGGCGAATTCTTGAACATAACGAGAGAGTTCCTGCTTTTTCCACCCAGTGGCCGTGACGCCGTGGTGCGGTTGACTGAGAACCTCGAGAGGTCAGAAGCAGTTGTCAGCCGATCAGCAAAATATTGTGACGCGTCAGCAGCTACCAACCAGAGGAGCAATCCCCCAGTGTGTAAGAGAAGCAGAGACTGGTGTCGGGGAACTAGCCATTCGTGCTATGGGGGCTCGAATAGCTATACTGGTTGAACAAGTAACGTGAACCACGCAATCACGTGTTCAGGATAAATCGTCACGCCTTTGAAACCGCCTGCCGGGCAGCCCGAAACCACATCAGAACGGGTAAACCCTGTAATCGCGTTTACACTTCTTCCCCTAATGACTGTTCTCAACCACTAGCAGGGCTTACGGTAAAAATAATCTGTGGAATAGCATCTGCAGGTTTAGTCGTCGCTAAGTGTAGTCAGCACACCACACAGTACGCAAACTCTCGGGCTACAAACGGAAACCGTGATATTAGTACAGCCAGTGGTGACCAAATGTCGAGGGCCGAATCGTTGCACCGGTTGTAACGGTCGGATGCCATATAGAACACGGTTTTGTGGCGAACCTCAACCTTCCAATCTGGGTTATAGTTGAGATGAATTTGTCGAATCGCCTTCGACGCACTCGATTTGCACAATCCTCAGCTAAGGAACCCGTCCAGCATCACTTATTTGACAATTTTGTCTAAAATTCCGCCATAAACCGACTTTTCTCTCCATGACGCTATTGTAGCGAGAAGGCGTCCAATAAAGCACAATCTTTCACAGCCACCTGAAACTCAAGCAAGCGTGAACCACTTGACACCGACAATCTTTATTGTCCAAATCGCCAGTCACATGCAACGAGCGCTCTCTCGTTTATGAGTCATAATTCCAACCCGCAACATCCCCCGGTTTCCATTCTCACGTCGTGTGCACTTCTGACCGGCCTACGTGTNGAAAACTCGCACCTCCGACTTGACAATCCACCACAATATGTCTAACATGTTCATGATTTTGGCTTTCATCTCATCGTCGGGGACGTGTGGTAGTGGTCCACGGACTGTACTCTGTGTGTGTGGCTTCATTCGAGTGAAGCAAACCACGATTGGCTGCCCCTCAGTTCCCGTTAGTTCGCCAAACTGAAAGTTTGCTTCAAAAAGTATTCGCTCGACAACATATGGTGCTTTCCATTGTTTATATATCTTCACTGGGACTCCCGGGCACTGAACCGTGTTGTAGAAGCACACTCTTTCGCCAATCTTCAAGGGAGCCCCAAATACCCTGTCATCGTAATAGTCCTTCTGATGCCCGCGAGATGTCTCCAGATGTGTTTGTGCAATTTGGTGACCCCCGAATTGTGTGAAGAAGGTTTTTCACATATTGTACAAGTGGATTTTGTAGTTGCTGCGTAACCGGCAATCGGAAATCTGAGGGTAAACGCACTTCTCGGAGGGTTCACAAAGAATTTGGGGTTTGATCACTCAAAAAATGAATAGAATTACGATAAGCTAACAGGTATTTTGACATGAATGAGTCCAATTCGCTGCATTTCTTCTCTGCAAAAGCAGTGAGGAGACTTGAGTGACCGATTTGTCCTTTCCACCAGCCCACTGCTCTGCGAGCGGCAAGCTGCAGTTTACGTTTTATCTATTATTAGTAGCCTACACATTTTGCGAACCAAAGGCTTTCAAAGCAGGAGCCTTGAAGTGACTGGGGTTTATCAGGAGCTCCTAAAAGACACACCCAGTGGTCGATATTGACTGTTATTACCGTCGATGTATCCATCTGAGCCAGCGGGACTGCTTTGTACCATTTGGTGAAGTAATCTACCAACATTGAGATGTACCGATTGTTTGGGGTGTCTCAGGCAATGACTGCATAGTGTCTACGGCGACCAACTCTTTAGGGTATCTTGAAATCATAACTTGCAGCGGTGTTCGAAGTCCCACTTGAGGGTTTTCGAAAGTGCTGCATTTCTCGCACGATTGGCACAACAATCTGATATCACTCCGTTGATACAGCCACAAAAATGACCATCGTGCAGCCGCCTCCGGTCCGTTCGTTCCCGCATGCCTGAGCTCGAGGTGTAAGTTGGTTAGGACGTCACCTACTGTTTACTGAGGGACCACAACCCTCATCATACAAGCGGGTCCGTATTGGGTGGATAATACGCCCCTCACCGTCTTGAACTTTCCCTATAGCGTCGAAAATCAGCGAGGTTCGTATCTTTTTCGTATCATTCCCTTGCTCTTTGGTTTATCTCTGTTATTCTCGTACCCTTGGTAGATTAGCTCAGTCTCAGCATCTGTTGTTTGAGGCGGTTGCCAGCGGCCATATTTTCAGCCCTATAGGTTGGTCAGCGCTACGTGCTGTGTAGTACAAAATGGACAGTCGTCATGATTGAGCATGGGATGCTTCGATGTTCAATCAGCGTTAGAATGTCGTCTGGCGGATCTATGTTTACACAAGAAGTGGTATTCCTGTAGGATCTCCTGCCGTCGGGCCAACCTTCCGTTTGAGTCTTTGAAGTTCCTTAACCAGCGAAGGAAACCATGGTTCGTTCAGACGAAATTTTTTTGAACCTAACTGTATGAAGATGGACATTGACAGATGCTTGCTAGTCGTCTCAAGCCAGCATTGTGTATGCAAAAACTATTATATATAGACCTTAGAACCCCATGGACCTAATAATTCTGTCCTGTTGTTCTTCACTCCATTTGCTATTTCATTCCTTTACCGCTCATCCCATTAGTGCTCTATATATGCTCCGAGTTATTGTTATTTGATACTGAAGAAGCAATACGAAATATTAGTATCTACCAGTGTCCATCTTACTATTATATTGAAATTTACATAGGGAACCAACTATTTCAGATAAAAAATTCTGCCAGGGACATAATGCGGGAAATTTTGCGCGAAGACTACTAGCCTAAGCGTTCTCTTTTCCTTGTCGTGCAGCGTTTCCTCTCGCATTTACTTAAACACCGACTGTCGTACGCTACCACTCTTTCCCTACCATATTGTCCTTGTTGCGATAGATCCAATTCGATTGCATTGTCTCTTGCATCGGTATCCAAAGCAACCTCCCCGGCCTTTGACGACAGGTCCGGAAAAGCTGGCACTGGTGCCGTACAGAGAGCTTCACGTGGTGAATTAAGAGCATGGTCACTTTTTTTTATCTCTTTGTGAATTTCTGATTATTTCGTAATAGTATGGTCAGGGGAGTAGAAATGAAGCCGTAATAATAGGAAGCTAGCCGTAGGAAGCTGTTTAGCCTGTTTGCATCCTTTGGCATGGACAAGCATTGGATTTGTTCCGTCTTTCTTGTATCTGTGCGGATACCCGACCTAAAGATTACATGCCCCCGGACTGTCGCCTCTTTGAGCAGGACGTGGCTGTGATGAATGCCATTGAACATGTACTTTCACGTCAATTATTGAGGTTCAGGTTGTACACTTTTGATACGGTGCGTAATTCTAATACAAGCGTTTGATTGCCGTTCATTCGTTGTGTTCTGCTCAATTTGGATATACCAGCTACTGGTCTCACGTTAAGTTCTATCTATTCAAGAAACATCACAGTGGCATTTTAAAGGCTTTAGTTTCAAACGGACTTTTGCCAGGCGGTCTAGGACGGACTCGGAATTGCTCATATGCTCTTGCTCATACCTTCTGTGGACTATGACATCATCCACATATACTAATCACATTCTGGGGATCAAGTCAGGAATTACTCTCTGAATTAAGCGTTAACATTTCGCAAGTGTGTTTGATACGTGAAAAGGCATAACTTCGAACTCATACAGTCTCGACGGTAGGATGAAGGCTGTCCTAGCTAGATTGTTTTCCACGACCACCAACCGCCAATAATCCGATGTCACATCTAACGTGTTAACATAAGCAGCCTTGCTGAGAGCATCAAACAGGTCATAAATTTTTGGTAATGAGAATGCGTCTTTCTTTGTCACTCGGATGAACTTCATGTACTCAACGAATGATCGTAGGTCGCTGCCTTTCGTTTTTACCAGGTCTACCGTGGTAGCCAATGGAGAATTTGAGGGTCTGATCACCTTCTTCATGCACTTCACGTATTTTACCCTGAAAAACGTGCAAATATACTGCGTGGAGGTAGGTTTATTAGTGGTGCACCCCCCGCGATAATTCCGTGCCCCACAATGCTTGTGCAGTCAAGCCTTGCTCCCCCCTGCGCGAACAAATGTGGCCGACTTTTAATTGTTAATTCCAGGAATTGAGCAATTCGCGTGTTTTTCGAAGCCCCACTCGACTGAATTATCCCGCCAATTTGGCGATTCACTTCGGAAGGGGCCATAGTGTGATGGATTGTCAGGCCAGAGGTGCGAGTTTTCGAGCGCTCGGCC
>QNGE01007943.1:8771-19866 GCA_008508345.1 Paragonimus westermani
CCGTCGTTTCTCGATGCATGAACAGTCGTTTTGCTCTGACCAAACCAATGACCATTTGTTTGAGTGAGCTCAACCCGTTTTATCGTCCACCATTGTTGATCGGTGCCTGGTTGTTAATTTGTTGTTCGGGCACTTTCTTCGATTTCTGAGGATTTTCACATCCGAGGTGAGAGACAATTTTCTTGTACATTGATTCAATTAGTACCGTATTAAATCCAGTTATTACGAGCGCCTTCTCGTTAACCATTTCGAGGATAGATTAACTCTGTCGTTGAATATTGATAGGCATTTAATGGATCAACAGATTACGCGTAACTCGGTATGGACTTGAATCGTTAGCAAACGATTCAATAATGGGTAACAAGTTATTTGAAAAGGAATAAAGGTAACCGTTTGTAATTTTTTGGTGCACGGGTCACCAGTAAAGCAGAAATATGAGTAGACAAGGGCAGTTTAGAGTTGCCCACATTCGAAGTTGGCTGTTGCTGAGTGGGTTGGATCCTGCCCCGCACTTCTCTTTCTTCACTTGGTTGCTGTTGTTGGACTCTGATTAGACTAGAGCTTACTACCTATCACATTTCTAAACACGCCTGTGAATATACGGTTATATTCCGGGCATTTAAGCGTTCTTTTAGTTTGACGCTTTTTTTGACCACAATTCGACTCCCCTTAATTAAAGGTGTTTTAAATTTTTAGTTAATGAGGGTTGAGCGCATACTCACCTGCCCTGTAAGATACTACATCAGATACACTATAACGCATATTGAATGAGTGTGTAAGAGCCAAAACAATCTGATCTCTTTCAACCTGCTCTAACTCGCTATAACACGGTACATTCTTATGAGTGCAATTTTTATGAAACTGCGAAATGCTTTCTTGCTGATCGTGCCTTCGTTTGGTGTTAGAATAATAATAATAATGGTATATTTCTCGACGAATTTGTGAGAAACACACTCAGGAGAGCGTGATCAACGCAATGATTTTTAGCATATACATAATTGAACTCCAAGTCTGATAACTGTACAACGAGACAGCCATGTGAGTAGCGCAACAGAACAGACAAAAACAGACATTATATGAGGGGACAATTCAAGATTATGCAGGAAACTTCAAGCTTCATGGTTCTGAGAAAATAGTGCTTGAGTTTTGCGAAATTCGATGAAATAATTGATTTGTTGGATCAATTTTGGCTCCACAAGGTGATCGCTGGCCTGGTGCTCAAGGTCGTGCCAAAAAACGATGGTTGTAGGATGGAGAGGGTGTACTGGCGAAGAATTTGACCATTATTCCATGTAGATAGTCCCGAAAAAAGCGCAGAAATTTTTTCATGATGTAGGTGAGGTGGGGACGCATATACTTTCGTGGGGAACACATGGACCTATCGACCGGACGTCATTTTTCGCTCAACTTCCTAAGAATTTTGAGGAGCTCGCGATATGCACAACCATTGCGGAATTTTAAGTGTCCGGGCGGGGTGGGATGTTTTTTCGCGCGGGATGTATCAGTGAAACCAAGAATGGAGAGAGGAATTTTGCGATAAACGGGACAACGTGGAACTAACTATGTGAGCTATGACGAACAATGGAACATGTGATATTCTGACATAACATCTTATGTGACTTTAATAGCATCGTGTTGATTGATGAAATATATACCACATGCGAACAGCTGCTCTTGAATAACGCGAAAGGAGATCGATTATGAGCTATTCCTAGTGTACGATTATTGCCGAATTTAGATGTCCATTATCTTTGTACAGACGATGTATAGAATGAGAAGAACGTTTGACAACACCGAGTGGTTGCCGGGTGGTCTATCAGGGGAGGAAAAGGAAGAATTGCGACTCGAGGTTATTATGCAGTCGTGAGAGGAACAGGTTGAGTTTTTTGAACGATTTTAGCACGTCCAGCTTTTGCATGGCGGTTTACAACTCAGACACACAAGCTATCAATGATTATGGGGTAAGGGTGTACCAGGATGATTGGGTTGTTACTAACGGGCATGTATATTGACACCTATACGTGTTGACTCCAGACACTTTATCGTGTTCGCTGGCAAGTCTGAAAGCACAAGATCTATCCTGAAGGCGGTCGTATTGATCGTTTTGAGAGATGCGTGACTTAACATCACGCAAAACAGGGGGTTTATGGTCAGATGTTATTGGGTCCGTTTTCAAAGATAACGTCCACAGACAGGTAGAGCTTAAAAATGGACATGACGATCGTCATTGTCGGGAAAGTTTCGAAGTTCCGTTTGAGTTGCTGTATATTCTTACTGGACCTAATTGCATACGGGAGTGTGTTCCAAATGTAGGAATATTTTACTAGGAAAAAATTTGAACGCAGTTTTTCCGAGAGTTAAGAGCTGCCAGAGTGGTGTCCTTGTTTCTGAAGTTATACTTCGGCCTGTGTTGTAGGCTAGTCACGAAGCTGACGGCAACTTTACTGCCAAAGACCAAACTATACATGAGTGAAAGGTTGAGAAAGAGTCGCCGTAACCACAGATGATCGAGTACAAGCGTACGGCAGCGTTCTCTGTACGTCAGAGAAGATGGATAACCCACTAAGCTTTTCGTGAATGCACGTTGGAGGCTTTCCAGAGTGAGCCTGTCAGACTTGCGCAGGTGGCCATATATGAGCGTGCAGTACTCAAACTGGGGTCATACACATAGTTTATAAAGGTGCAACCGTGTAGCAGGTAGGAAGAATGAGTGTTTAATGTAACCTATCGTCCGTTTAGTTTTAGCGACTATGAAAGATATATGTTCTGCGAAGTTGAATGAATTTGAGTGGCGCGAACTCAGGTCACGTACTGAGTTGACGGCTGATATGCTGTGACCATCCAGCTCTATAGAGCCGTCTGGTACGTGACAACCATGCACAACGACGGTGGATTTATCGGCTGAAAATTTCATCAGCCAAGTTTGACACCAAATCTCTAATGACATGAGGTCCTTCCGTATATTTTCCAAACATGCATTTAGATTTCCAGGAAGGAATCTGTAAACAAGTTTGATATTGTCAGCGAATAGGATTAGCTTGCCATGCTTGATAACTTGACATATATCGTTTATATATATGAAAAAGAGTAACGGTTCCAGAACGCTTCCTTGTATCACACTGCTAGTAACTGGTCTGGGCGTTGAGCTATTGTCTCCTATTTTCAGTTTGTGTGCGGCCTGTAAGGTATGACGAAAACCAGCTAAACAGTGGATCACGTATACCAAAGGATGCTATTTTGAGCAGGAGACGCTTATGAGGCACGCGATCGAAAGCCGTCGCCATGTTTAACAGTATAACAATAATCGCCTCATCGGCGTCAGTAGATTCTGTCACATGGTCAATAAACTCTAGCTGGCATGTCATGCAAGAACGCTTGTTGAGAAACTCATGCTGGGAGTGGTTTATAAGGTTTCGTGATAACAAGAATTCGACCATGCGACATTTTATTATCCTTTCCAACATCCTAGAACAAACCGAAGTATGGTTAATTGGACGATAATTGCTGACTTCATGTCGCGAGCCACTTTTATAGCCGGGCTTAATTGTAGAGTTTTTCCATTTAAGAGGGAATGAACCTGATGTTAGCGAAAGTGTATAAATGTTGAGCAGAAGTAGATGGATATCTTCTCCTTCACACAAAGAACATCTCACATGTGGCAGAATAATTAGTATTGGTTTTGATAGTAACATGCATCTGTACAATTTTGATTATTTTGGTCTTTTACTCACTTTTGTTTTAGTCAAGCTATCCATTTTGTAATATCATTCCCGCGGCTGAAAACAACTCGCTCCGTGCACCGCTCGCTTGACTTGCTTCTCTGGGCACTCTATTTCCTGTGGTCGATGACAACAGGCGACGAGGAACAATCGGTTTTCAATGGACATTCAGAAAAATCCTATTTGGGACTATGAAATATGAGACAGCGCCATAAGGACCATTCAGGATAATGTATAATAACCCCACTACCTTCCTTAACTCTCCTGTAGTTCCTCGAAGATCCATGTTTATTCCGTTGTTGTTGTGCGTCAGTGGCTTTCCCGGCCGTATTTCCGGGAGAGCTCATCTTTAAGACTGTTAATTTAAAAACCGTAACGTTCGTGGTCCCAATGCATTGCAACTTGAAATTGATCGGAATAAGTGCCGGTCAGATGACCGGAATCTCCCTCCAAACAACATCAAATATGCACATATGTTTCTAGGAGCCTGTTCGTAATATTTTGCACAAAGTGTGATAAATATAATAAAAACTGGCCTTGGAAAAACCCAGGGATTTGGCTAGCGTCTGATTTAGCCTTCTTTCATCACCACTGGATGGACGCCAAAAAGGGACCTAGGACTCTCAGGATGATAAAAAGAGCTCTTCCCACATTGACAGACACACCTTCCAAACAATTTGCAGGGTTTGTACAAGACCACTGTTTGAGTAGGCTAATCATGTTGTATACACCGTCATGAAGGACACAATTATCAATGGACGTGTCCAGCGAGTAGCCACGTAAATGGTCACTGGCTCGCAGTATTTCTCCTACGAGTCTAGTCTTGAGGTCATTGATCTTTATTCACTTAAGTTTCAGCGACTCAAGTTTTCGTAGACACAGTGAATTAATCAGTACAAATTTTGATTTGGCGCAGGACTCGTCCGAAAATTCTTTACCTCAATACATGATGAAAATCGAAGGGACCACGACAAAAAGCCGTGAAGCCTCAACTAAGAGCTTCGAACTGCCGTGCGATTCAAGGCACAACCCAGAGAGTGGACGACCTATTTTCACCGCACAAACGGTGCACTTTCTCTTTTCGGTTGCCCCTTCCGCACAGAGTATCTCGTCCAATTGCTGATCGTTTCCATTTGCTCGCAAAACATAAGCTTACGTGGAACTCGGATGATCTTAGCGCTTTCCACCTCGTTCGAAGTGGGTTTAAGCAGGAACGCCTTGAACACACCAAACTCGCACAAGCAAAGGTCTTTCTTGGAGCCCTCGGGAACAAAACTTCTTATTTGAGCATATGCAATGACTTAGAATGATTACGCCTTCAACTGATTCTTTAGGACTTCTCGACGAGGAAAATTCATCTGACTCCCCAGTTTCGGTCGGGTTATCCGGGAAGGACTATTCGGCAGTCCATATAGTTGCACCGCCGTATTGGCATCCTATCCTACCGCAACAGAAATACTGGCTACCGCAGTTTACAGCTGAATTTCCTTCGCTAGGATATGAAGAACCTCCATTCAATGTTACTTTCCAGCACAATCCCGCCTGACGAGGTCCATCTCAGAATACTCGGGGAGGCAAATGTTGATTTGCCAAATCCCCACTATAAGCTGTTCAAACGTTGTAACGACCCAGTATGTTTGTTGTTAATTATGGTAAAGATAAGATTGTTATTTGTACCATTTTCTTTCAATCTTACTATGCACATGAATTTTCGTTTGATCGAGTGTTGATGCCGATAACTAACCCACGCACCCAAACGTACGTCTCCGATGCGTGCTAACTTGTTGTTTCACTGTCGCTCGGTCTCGTCTTTCCATTGGCTCGCTCTGACTTCGAAGTTGTATGCCGAAAATATACTTCTTGTTTACTCGTTGCGTTATTCCTAATCGGCAGGCTTTGTTTCATCCGATTTCGCAACAGGTACTTCAGGCTGGCATTTCTCCTGGTGCTTGGAGAGTGACGATTGTCATACTCATGTTGAAAACGATTGACCGGCACTCTCCGGCTAACAGTAAGACGATCATCCTCCCTTGCGTTCCGTGCAGGATGATGGAGCACCTGTAAAAGCGTGCCGTCCTCAACCATTTATCAAACAATCTCTTCTGTTTCACGCAGCATGGCTTCCTTCCCAATCGGTAGAGCACAACCAACATGCTTATTTTCATGGATGGTCTGACTGTTGCCAAATACATAGCTCCGTATCAGGTGCTATCTTCCTTCACTTCGCCAAGGCTTTCGACCGCGTCCCACACGGTCCCCTGAAACACAAACTGCAGGCCTATGGAATTCAAGGAGAGCCTCTTCGCTGGATTGCATCGCATTCTGATGAAAGAACCTTCGGAGTTAAGACCGGATCAGACCTTTCGTCTCTCTCTTCGGTTCCTGCGGGAGTTCCCCAAGGCTCAGCGCTGGGTCTTCCGCTGTTTCTGACCTACATTAACGAACTTCCGGACAATACTTTCAGCAGCGCCCTTCCATACGTCGACTACCTAAACATATGAAATGTCACCGATGCTAGTGAACTACAGATTGATCTCGACGCAATTAGGCGCTGATCGGACGATTGAAGTCTCTCACTGAATGGCAACAAATGTGCACACATGTTGCTCGGTGGAGATTCTGACAGTCTTCATGATACATAGTGCGTTCAGCACAGTAGATATGATCTGGATCGATCTGACGAAAGATCTGGGCATCTGGTTGTCGTCTAACTTGTGCTTCGTTTATCACCTTGAGACGGCGGCGAAAAAATGATTGGCTGCTCCTAGGGCGACCGAGCGCACTTTCCCCCGCACAGGCAATAAGGTGTTTCAAACGATGTACAGGGTTCATATAAGACCGCTATCCCATTATCCCCGCCAGTTGGTGTATACTAGCCTGAATTAGGACATATTAGCTGTTGAGCGTGTCAAGTGCGCGGCTACAAAGCTAGTCACGGGCCTGAGCAGTGTTACTCACGAGTGTCGACTTGAAATTCTTGATCTGCACCCACTTACGAATTTCGAAGACCCGGCGGTGATCCACTACTCACACACTTCTCTAGAGTAAGTCTCGTAGATCAGTTCATCGTAGCGAATGACGACGGCCGGCAAGGACATAACAGGAAGCTTTTCAAGCTTCTACCTTGGGCATTTCTTAAGTAACAGTTCCTTTCCTACAGGGTTATAAACCCCTGGGAAAGCCTTCCTTCCGAAGTCGTCAGCAGCGCTTCAAAGGATCGTCCTAAAGCCATGCTTGATACCCATTTGTCTAAAATTTCATCCTGCGAGTTATCTTACTCTGTTCTCGGGTTTCATTGTAATCTCCAACAGCAATGCCACACCCTGTTATCAGTGATCGCCTTTCAGTTCAACAGACACCTTCTGACACTGAGCAAGAAAAATCGACTGGATCCTGGAACCTGGAACCCGGGTATCAATTGACTGCCGCGGGTAACACGAACTCCGGTCTAAGCTTCCTCGCGTTCATTTTCCATTCATATTTTTGCTATTTTGGTGCCCAGTGCATCAAAAAATTATATACGATCATTGCTATTCGTTGTCGAATACCATACATCGTTGCGTATTGTATTATTCGTGTTCGATGGTGTCCGTATTGTTTTCTAGCCTCGTGTTTCCCTTCCATTAACAACTGTCATTTTTGCTCACACACAATGACGCGCACAAGATCCAGCAGCATTGATGGATCGGAGGTATTGAGTGCTTGTGGTCGTCCCGGCTGCCGCGGGACTGTTCAGAACGGTATGCAATGCCAGACCTGCCTACACTGGTATCACTTTAAGTGTACTGGCCTCAGGGAGGACCAGTACGCCTTGCTCACTTCTTCAAAAAGATCATTTATCTGTATGAGCTGTCTCTTCCGATATAGCTGCACTCCACTGAAGGCCACGTTAGATCCTCTACTCGCCACCCGAGCGAGCAGAAGTCAGGCGCGTGCAAGTGTGGCTACAAGGCGTCTGAAGATGTAAGCGCACAGATAGCCACGGTAGAAAAAGCCCTGAATGATACTCAGAGAACTCTATCTGACATGAAGTCAGAACTGAGCTCGTTGAATGAGTACACTGCCCTGGCCCATCCAGGCGCTGCGGCTGCTCGCAAGGCAGTGGCTTTGTCCACGGCTCAAATTGAGGAAGTTGCGACGAGCTTGAAGGACAGAGCACTCCGGGAGAAGAGGCTTGTTTTGTGGGGACGATTTCCGACTACACTCTCTCCAGGGGAACAAGCCAGAGCGGTGCTAAACGCTTGTTTCTCTCCAGAGTCTACAAAAATGGTTTCCGCCAGCAGACTTCGCTCCAAAGCTACCAAGAAGTCACTGGGACTCCTTGTGACGTTACCCGCTAAGATTAGCGCGGAGGAAGTACTGGAAAAGATGGTTGATCTAAAGACAAAGCACGTAAACCTCAGGGGAGTCTCTCTAGATCGCTCACTGCAGGAGCGGCAGAAGCGCTCTCAGCTTGCCAGAACAAGGTTATGCATCAAGGCTGACCCCAAACTCCAGGCTAGCGTTAAGGTCCTTATCCCTGATGTCAAGGGGACACCGGTGTCCTCGGACGAACCACCCCAAGCACACACTTCAGAGGCCACTGCCCCCATCTCACTGGAAAGTCAAGCGCCTGTAGATATGCAGGGGGCCGGTAAAACAGATCCCAAAGGTGCTAAGGACCACCAATCTTCTAGACCCCCAATCATCTCACACAAAAAACGGCCGCAAAAAAATATTTTATTCCTAAGCTTTACAGCCCAGTGAGTCTGCTGGGATCCCCTCCTGCGTCAAAAATGGTCCAAAAAAGTGTCATTCCGATGGCTCTCCCCCCGGCTACATCGGGGCCATTTCGTCCTATACTCTCTTCCCATCTACAACTTTATCCAAATTTTCGAGGGTGCAAAACCGCAAATCACCCTCCGAAAGCTCTGAAAGCAAGAGCGGTCCGAACGTCATTGACCTTGGGCCAAGAGAAGCGGACGAAGCGTCCAACAGGGACGCTCACTTATGCCCAGGCTGTGATGAAACGGCCACCACCCCCCAAGAGGGCTCACAGAACTACGCCGCCAGTTGCACAACCCCCCTCACTACTGAGGCTACTTTCCCAAGCTTTCCCTCGTGCACTTCTGTCTCTTTTTGCACCCAGCCAAACGAAGAAGTAGCCTTAAAGTGCGTGTACACCAACTGTCTGAGCCTTCTGAACAAACTACCAGAAATCAGACAGCTGGTCCACGACACTAGCCCTCACATTCTTGCATTAACAGAGACCTGGCTTTCCGCGGATATCAGTGATAATGAACTGCATGTCCCTGGTTACTCTTTATACCGGACGGACTCCTCCCGTGGACGCATGGGAGGCTGCGCCGTTTTCCTAAGCCAGAAGCTCCCAGTGCCAGCTGTCGTAGGGGAATTTACCTTCCCAGAGAAATGCGACACGCTCTGGATTAAACTCCAACTTCGCAAACGTGACACGCTTCTTACCGGTGTTGTGTACCGCTCGCCGTCATGCAGTGCATCCGACGACGAAGCCATCCTTGCTACCTTAGACAGACTCACGTCTGCCCAGCGTTTCTCCCATCTTCTTATTATGGGTGACTTCAACGCACCCAAACTCAACTCTATGGCGGCTTCTCATGAGGACTGTGGCTGCGGGTTCTCGAAGTCCTTGGCAATGTTGATCCATGAGAAAGCCTGGACACAGCATGTCGATCTACCTACAAGGCACCGTCCAGGACAGACACCCTCCTTGCTCGATCTGGTCATTACGAACGAGGCTCACCTGGTAGATAGGGTGGTCATCAAACCGCCGCTAGGGCATAGTGACCATATGCTACTAAACTTTGACTTTATCTGTTACTGGCTCCAAAACGCTGTAACAAAGACTTCATTCCGAAACTTCCAAAACGCAGACTTTAACGCACTAAGGACGTTCTTAAGCACACTCAGCCTCACATCCGACTCAGTGAACTTGAACTACCTTTCCTTTAAAGCTGCCATTCACGAAGCCGATGAGGCATTTGTTCCTCGAAAACTATTGAAGTTCTCCTCTCGTGCACCGCTTCCGCGGAACATACGCCGCCTTCTTGAATTACGTTCTCGTCTATTCTCTAAACAGAAGCTAACGGATAGGCCAGAGGATCTAGAGGCCTTTCGCTCTGTACGAAACAGGTGCAAGCGGGAAATCCGGCAACACACCCAACACGTACAGTCGAAAATCCTACAAATAGCTCACGAGAATAAGAATTTTCTTTTCAAGTATATACGACGCCAGAGAAAAACTAAGCCCTCAGCGCTTTCTCTGCGGCTTCCCGACGGGGAAACCTCCTCCAACCCCCAAGTGGTTGCCGAGGTGTTAAGAGAATACTACTCATCAGTCTACAATGTGGATCTGCCAAACTGGCATCCAATTCTCCCGCGGAGACACTTCCAACACCCCATCCGGACAGCTGACCTTTCTGTGTCCGACGTTCAGGACCTCTTGCTTAAGATCAATCCTTATAGTGCCATGGGACCAGACATGATCCATCCTCGGATCCTCAAGGAAGTGGCCGTCGGTTTGGCGGTGCCCATTTTTGATCTGTTTAAACAGACACTTCGGACAGGCACTCTTCCGGAGGCATGGAAAGAGGCCAGTGCACTGTCTCACCTATATTTAAAACAGGCGATCGTCACTCTCCTGCTAGTTATCGGCCGATCAGCCTTACCAGCATCCCATGCAAGATAATGGAGAGACTGTTAAAACGCACCACTTTAAGGATTTCTCGAATAACCTTGTCTCTTCGACCCAGCATGGCTTTTTTCCTGAGAGGTCATGCATAACTAATATGTTAATCTTAATGGATAGCCTAAGAAAGGCCAAAGATAATGGTCATATCTCGGACGCTATCTTCCTCTTCTTCTCTGCTGGATAACCTACTTTCTTAATAAAAGGACTTTCAGACTAAAAACCGGTTCAGGCCTTTCGTCTCCATCTCCAGTCCTTGTGAGTGTCCCTTAGGGATCGGCTCATTTTTGTTTCTGATCTACATCAATGATATCCCAGAATTGATGTTAATCAACGCCACGCTTCATGCCGACTCAAAAATCTGGAATGCCTGTGATCAAACGAACATCCCCCCGGATAAACAACCATGCCTTTCACACGCTTTACAGAGTCTACATAAGACCAGTGCTCGAGTATGTCCATCAAGTCGTCTACACCGGTTTGAAGAAGGGCATACTCGCCGTTGAACGTGTCCAGAGAGTAGCCCCCCAAATGGTTACTGGCTTGCGACATCTCTCCTACGAGTACCGCCTCGAAATCTTGGTCTTTATTCCTTAAGTTTCGAAGACACCGCGGCGACTTAACTCCCACACACTTTCTCTTTAGCACACGACTCGTGCAACAATTCTTC
>QNGE01007944.1:0-12875 GCA_008508345.1 Paragonimus westermani
CGAAACCATCGCTTATTGCGATCTTCGAACGGTTATCCTGGAAGCTAAGGTTACCAGTGTCTCTCAGCCCTGAGTCGGAGCAAAATGGTTGTGCAAGTGGAGTTTTAGCTGTGCGTACGTGGTTGACGCTTTTCTTTTGCTGTCCAACAGCAAGTTGGGCAGTAAAGATTGTCCTTTATTGAACGCCTTTTTCGCTACAATATGGCAACAAATGTGATGCAGCATACAAGCCAGAAACCTACTTGTTTCCTGGTGATCAAGTAGGAATAATGAATTTTGTTGCCTAACGCCGTTACTAATTCGGGGTCTCGCATATTCGAAAAGAATCATTTCCTATCGATAAACGTAACCGTGGGTGACCAGTTGCTGAAGTATCACAACATTCACCTAGTGGATGCATTTGGGAATTCCCATCGTATCACAACTTTACTTGTAGTGGAAAATGGCCAGAATGCGAAGTTCTCATTCTATCATGGAACTGGCACCTAGGACAGTCTGATTGCGTAACCTGCCTTAAGATTTCATTCGGCAGTTTGGTGGACGCCAACGCCACCCAGAATGCAGCGTAAGAGGGTTTTTGGCGGTTAACCAGGGTCACTTTAGCTATGGACCAACCAATTATATGCCACAAGGAGCACATGTGCAGTTCATTCTTACTTTACAATGTTCCGCAACCACAGCTAGATACGGGTAATACTAATATAACAACTACCATATACAATGTTGTCTGCCTAGACGGCATTGATTCGATTACCCTACTTTCACTCAACTAAACTTTCATATTGTTTATGTTGTTATTCCGGTTGTGTCCATTTCACTTATTCTTCAGTGTGGAATTCCTTTTGTTATCCAGATATTCAACCTATGATAGACAACATAATTACCACTGTTCAACATTTAACGAATCGATATCCCGACCAACTCCATACGCTGACCGTCGATCCAACCAGTGCTGGCCGCAGCAGCTTTTTTTAATGTGTGTGGAATTACCGTCACGTGTTTTGTGTCGAGTTGCAGCACATCAGACCGTAGGTGTCGGATAATTATCGATTTATCTCCGTTTTTGTCTGTAATCACTACTTATCGAACCCGCCCACTTGAAATTCGGATAGGCTGCTTCGATCAACAACTCGTGTGCTAGTTTGTGGATGTGTGAGGTCTTGGCGTGTTTCAAATGGTTGTTAGTGTGGACAACCGATATTGGCGTTGTGACGACCAGGCCCCCGAGGCACACTCTTTCGTTCATTTTAGTGGTCCATTTTCATGTAACTATAGGGGGGATAGTTCTGTCAGATGTATCTATCCTAAGTCAGGTTACCTAAAGAGGTTTTTTCAAGTCAAATTGAACAGTTACCCTGCTTGCAGATTCATTACGACAACCACATTTCATGTACCTGCCTCCGCACAAACGTTACTCAAGCCATTCTAGTCTTGTAGTTTCTGTTTGTGTACCACAGTGGCGGCTGGCCAAAAGCCACATTATACCTAGCTTATAAGGACACAATGCTGTATTGAATAATTCGGAGTAATATGTGAAGTAACCAACTGCGGATCCTCGCTGGTTTAACTGATAAGGCTCCAATAATGGCATCGTTATGGAGTTCGATCAACCAAACAGCAATCAATCAACAAGAAGCTTCCACATTCTGTTGTTCCAGCTGACAAATTCCGTACATGTCTGGGAAGAAATCAGGATGAATGGGAGATATATGTGGGTGGAAGTACAGGAAACTGTGAGCATCAGCTGTTTTCAAAGAGTTCATCACCAGATAAATAGAGATGATTAGATGAGAGATGGTTGAGCTGGTCGACATGTATCACTCACAATGTGTCCCTGTAAGTACTCCCTGTCGCAAAAATTGTTTAAGACTATCTACTGCTTAACGCTTTTTTTAACTGTTCTGTCTTTTTCCATTTCAAATTTGCTGAGTTTGCTTCACTTCGGAAGAATTTCTAGATTGAAAGAGACCTGATTTAGAAAAATCTACGCTTCGGATGGATTCGAATCAGCGAATGAAACAACATGTGCGATCACAGAAAACGCACTACCAGCTGAGTTAATAAGCCACACCGGGAGCTCAGAGATTCCATATTTGGACCTGGTTATCAACCCAACCAACTGTGTCATGTGGAATCCACTAAATGATCCGGCAGACTGATTGTCTAATCAGGATTTCCCGATCAGTTCACGCTACAATCCATAAACGCCACCGATGAGCATTAGCATTCTATTACTGATAATTAGGTTAGCGTTAATTGGGTCTCTTATAAATAGTCAAATCTGCCAAACTACTTATCGGAAACAGAATTTCTAACGTTGACTCAGGCATCTTCTTCTCCTTACATAATGGCTAGATCTGCACCTTTTTCTGGGCATGTCATGAAGGTTTCACCATGTTCATTGACACTTTTCAGGGCTTGATGGGTGTAGATTAGCGATGGAATTCCTACGAGAAAACTGAATTTGGTGATATTGTTAGTAGCGTCTGTATAGGTACGACTAGAGTACCTCAGAGTGTCGTTTGACGTAAGAGTCAAATGGCTGGTGTGCCTGTGAAGATTTCCAATCTGTGCCTCAATTTTCATCTGATCGTATCTGAAACGTGAACAGCAAAACTTCGGTCCTACAGATAATTCAACCGGAGCTGTAGCCGGATTAATTTGTTACGAGTTTCATGCATACCATTCTGGATTAACCGGAACATGTGACAAGGCTTTCTTGTCACCAGAAAATGTTCGCTAAAATCATAGTGCTCCCGCTCTGTCAGTTAGTCCCAAGCTCGTTTCCGCTAGTTTGCATTCCGCAAGAGTTCGGTGTATTGTGAACAGTATTGTCACGGGTGATTAATTCACTGGATTCTTGTTTTTTGTACTAACAGCTGCGCTGAATCGCTGACTTTTACGAGGCAACAGCGCCGAAATTAACTGCGCGATGTTGATGACGTTATTTTAAGTTCAAAAATCTGCTCTCGATGAGGTTGTCCTCCTGGTGGCTTATATGTTATATATGCCATCTCAATACATCCAAAGTGTACCCGCATTTGCAGTTGGCAGTTTTTTGCGTTTACTCGGTTGTATACTGTTTGCATGGACATGTGTTCCCGTTCCAACAATCGGTCTATGCTTTCCCATGCTGAATTGTATATGATCCTTCGTATGTACACTTTTGGCGACTCTACTCACTGAGGTCATGAGTAGGCTGATACAACACTTCAAACTGAAGTACCAAATTCTCTTCTCATAATGGAATGCCTATCAGCCGTAACCAAGCCCTCCCGAAAGCTTCTGCTACTATCTTACACACAGGTTAAAGAGACCAGTGATCCTGTCAGTTCCCAGTAGTTTCAGTTAACTCTTGGAGTCATCTGATTCACGAAATGCCCTGCAAAACACTGAATTTCAAACCGTTTTGAATAATCTCCTCTGTCCCAAACTTGACAGGAGAGATCCAAAACTTGTAAGCTGCCAGGCTTCGAGTAAAACTTGAGAAAAGTGACATAAGTCAGAGTTGGATCCGGAGCACAGGGTGTAGTTAAGGTAACATTCGGAACCATTGTCAAGGTCAAGACAACAACACAACAGCAATTATGTTATTTACCTGCAGTCATTACGAGTACCCACCATAACTCTGCTGTGAAGAGGTAGAGTTAGAGGAGAGGATGGAATTTGTAGAAACCAGTCCGGAGGAATGTAATAAAGTTTGTTTCGTAGGACTCGTTTGGATGGATGACAGCCTCATGGGACTACTACCGCCCTGATGTACAATGTCGATCGCACGTACTGGAGCGTACTTAATACGGTACAATCAAATAAGGTGTGAAATGGGAGGCTACAAAAATCCCGCCATCAAATTTTGATTAAAATCATTACTGATGAAATAGAGATGAACGAACTCAGGGTTCGGTGGAAACTTATTTATACACTTTGAACATCACCAATGATGGATCGCAGCTTTCGCAGCCTCATAAACAGTTCAGTCTAGCCCTCTAGAGACGACGCAATATGCACTGGTTAGACCTGGCCAGCTAGGACTAGAACTCCCGAAACTTTATTTGATAGAAACACGTCTGTTATCCGTCATTTTACGGTTAATGGTTAGCAGGACACCAGAAGCCGCCCTCTTGAGTGTTCGTGCTAACGCATGTGATTCATACTGATGCGCGGTCACACGCGTGTATGCATTATGGTCGCGTGGGTTCGAAACGGACGACCTTGAAAACTGGATATTTCACCTGCCTGTTAGCTCCCTCCCATTCCAGTGCATCCCATGTTTATTTTGGGCGGTCGACTGATGGAATTAGCAACACCTAAAACCGATTGTTGGAGGGAAAATGGATCACTCGTTCGAAAATCACAAATGAGTAACTCAAATGATGAATAGCAACGTCAAAAGTCATGTGTCGAGAGGCAGAGATGACTAACATAAACACCTCTCCGACGGCTGCTGTTCCTCGACGTTACTTCGTTCATATTTTTAACCTATACAACACGATGAGAAACTACTGAAAAATGCCACTCTGACTTCACAAAGTTTTATTTTTAACTGGTGGCAATGGACATCTGTTCAAAAACTAAAATGTGGTAGGGTGCATTTTGCACCGTTTCCACTTATATCGTTCTTGCTCTGGCCCACCAGACAATCGTTTCATTGCGTACCTATATAGCCCTAATTGGTCATCAGTTAATCTCATTTCGCGTGGTGAGCGCCTATATTCGATATGCCGACATGACCCAAACGAGTGATCCAATTTCCATCCAAAAGTAGCACCACGTCCTAGTTGATAGTTCTGACCTTGCAGGTGCTTTATCGGTCATATGAATACCCTTCTATAGGTACTGCCAATTCTATCAGTGGAGCAAGCAAATGAAATTTCACTGAACTCTAGGGCTGTTAGTCCCGATTTCAGTACCAATGATTTTAATCAGAATTTGACCGCGGGATTTCTATAACTTCCTTTTTTACGTTTCATTTGAGTTGGCAGTATTTCGAAGACCTATGTTGATAGATTTTGGCACCATTTGATATGTTTTCTTCCGTTGCTACCACTAACAGCAAAGAAATACAAGGTGATGAAACTAGTCAGACTTGTAACTCAAGTTCATGTGTGCGCTAGTGTGTCATTGGTCAAAATCGGCGCAGGCGGAAATTCAAGGTCGATAGCTTGTTCACATAGGACTGGCTTGTTGTGCGGGGCCAGCAGGAACGAGCACGTGGTCAGTTTCCAGCTTTGGCTTGGCGATCTAAGAGGCCGCCTTGCGCCTCCTGCTGGGGTCACGTCGGTCACGTCACGCATGTGGTCTTCGATATCTTTGTGGTCGAACGGGGACCGATCAGCTCTTTAAAAGCAAACTTCAGTGCAACTGTCAACGCTTACTCGAACCCCGGTGTTGCACCCATATGCCTAAGTTGATGTGTAGATTATCGAGTTACATTTGTTATTCAGTTAATGTCAATTGTTCGCGCAGCGTCAACGCAAAATATTAGATGTAGGTGTTCCTGTAGATGTACGTAAACACCACAGACAGTTCTATCTTTGATAACAAGGTAACTGACTGACTCGATTTGCTCGTAATGTCAAGTCAAATTGACTTCGGTAACCTACCAATTATTCCCGATTCCTAGGCCCGCCAAAGATCTTGCTCCACAAAGCTTCGATCGGGTGGTTTCGGCCACGTTAGAACGGGTAAATTTTATCTGCAGATTTCAGATCTGAATTCATATTTGGAATACAGCACCTTAAAACTTCAGTATACTGATTTGAACGCCAGCCAACCAATCTGATCGCTTGGAGCGTTCCCAGGATGCCATGTAAATTTGGGTTTTCCAAGTGAATGTGAAATAATTGGCGAAGGGGGATGGAGGGTTTGTAGGAATTGCTTTTGGGCACACAAACAGATATCGTGGAATTCGATAGAAATAGCATCGGCCGTTGATAACAATCGCACTCTGACACCTCTCAAGCAGGCATGACGAATTTTGTAGGTGAATCTGAACGCTTCATCCGGATTTTTTCGATGGCCAGTGTCAATTGCGTGGGAGCCGATCTCGCTGGAAATGAGTTTTCTCGAACTGTTGTGAAGCTCTTTTGGTAGATATTCATGAATAATTTCCGATAGCCGCTTTGTGGTACTTCCAACATAACCTGCTTGACAATAACAGGTGAAAGAGTAGGTACAGAAAGAAGAACAGAACTTGGGCAAACTATCCTTAAAGCATGGCACCAGTGCGGGGCAGATGTCGGACGACACGATAAGTCTCCCTGCAGGATAGGCATTCTCGATCGCATTTGAAAGTCCACGGCTAATTATTTCAGTTGACCTCACCTCTATACATGAGAGACAGATGAAAATCGGCTTTTTCTCCACTGTCTGGACAACTTCAAGTTTCGTATCGGAATGCGAGTTTCTACCCCTAAATCTCTCAGGATATCCATTTCCAGCGAGAGTTTCTCAGAGATATCTTAATTCCTCCTGGAGACTGTCCGGTGTACAGATCTTTTGCGTTCTGTCCAACAGACAACACACCGAATTTCTTTTGTACTTCAACGGGACAATATTGTGAAAATGTGTATACTGACTTATTGTTATAACAGACCGCAAGCACACTTGTAGTCCAATAAACACCTCTAGTTCTGGTAACGACCACTGAATTGCACTGATCTTCGAGAAGTTCATGGTGACTCAAAGGAGAGATTCGTCAATATGTAGTTTTCAAGTGACTAACAAGCAGTGATTCTATTTGCCTACAGTATCGTTTGGCACTGTACGCTCACTGATGACGTCTGCAGCTTTAGTCTTACTAGTTTATGAGCCACCATTCTCCAAAGTAAATTGCACGATGAAGTGAGAGAATACTTACCGTTAGTCGTATGCAGTAGAACACCATATCCCACAGGATTACTGCAGGTCGCCATTCTTATAGAAGCTAGCTGTTGAAACTTCTAGCTGCCCAATGCGCTAAATAAATGTTTCCACAGTGCCACATTTAATTTACAACTACCGTCAAAAAAATGTCGGAAAACAAACCTCATAGCCTCTTGTGGCGTTGTTCAGTCCATCAAGTAGAACACATCTAGTTTTCAAGGTCTGTTTCACTCGGTTACGTCGACGGAACACAGCGGCAAAAGTGACAATCGATTTTTGGTGGTTCTGATGGATAAACACATTGAGATGGCAACTGCCTTTGAATTGGTACACTGATTTTCACTAATGGGGCATAAAATCACCATTCCAGAAAAGCCAACAAACACTGAAACTTTGCCACCTACTTAAGCCGTTCCATGTAGCCCACTGTTCTAAGGTGAAACCAAAAACCTCGCATTTCTCGCTGTTAAACCCACCACTAGTCACAGTGGGCCTTCAACAGAAGGTAACGTGTGAGCAAACAAAGGGGGGCAAGTTAGAATGAAAAGTTTTCGATAAGACAAGATCTTTATTGTCCAGCTCGCTCGCACCACTGACGTACCCGCGTTTATGAACCGGAAATCCAGCTCACAACCCGGCGACAGTTCTCATATAAACGTGCACTTCTACCTGATTCTGTGCATGTGGCTGACGCTTTCTATTAAGGATTTCTGTTTGCCATTTCTCGCCTGTTGGCCCGATTTTGTTGACTGACTCGTTTAGTCGGTCATGTTGTCTGCAACCTATCAGTCGTTAGCCATATCTCACAACCGCGGCTAGGCTTTCCATTAAGTGTTGAAATAATCACACCTCCGACATGATCATCTATCACAGAACGACGGGCTGGATAACCTCATTGTTCAAAAGTCGTGTACATCGAGATTATCACTGGATCGAACGAAATGACGTACAACAGACACAGTACATGTGTAGTGAGGATAGCCGGTCGCACCATACTACTAGCACCACTACTCAGTAGCAGCATAGATCGAAATGATCACGAGACAAATACGGGAGAAATACAGGAAGGATCATTGGAGGCAGCATTACGTGGAATGGCTTGCGCCACATGGTGGAACCGAGACATGGTGTCCAAAGTGATCGGAACATCCTCAGATCAGTGTTGTGTGTAAATGAGTGTTTTTGTTCGTAGTCCCGTTGAGACGCACGACTCGTGTATTGTTTTCCGCAAATAAACAACTTCTGTGCCATCCGCCCTCTCGGTTCAGAACACATGGAGTAAGGTGACCAGTAGTGATAAAAACTGATGGTACCTGGGTTTATTCATCACATCACCCTGCTGAAAACCCACTCACGGCGTGCTCTTCTTAACTTGCTATAAGATGCTCGTAACCTGTGACGGTGCAGGACGCCTGACGAAGGGAGCAAATCAGTTTGTACAACTCACAAAATCCGTTTGTTCAGCAGCACTTATCGATGAAATCCAAGTGTTAATCCATCACCAGCGATCATTGGTGGTGGCTGGTTGTGTTACCTTCTGAGTATCGTTGATTTCGGAATACCGAAACTTCTGATACTTCATTCATTTGATTCACCAACCTGTAACGCCCTAACGAACATGTTTACGGTAATCACACAAAACTCACGCGCGCAAATCGGTTTGTTTACTGTGAGGTTCTTTCGGGGTGATTTGATATTGAAAACACTTGTGTGTCCTTACTGTCCACCAGAGAGTCAGTAATTCAACCTGTATATTCATCGATCTCGCAGTAGCCTAGTACTAGGCACGCTACCTACCAGAGGGCCAGGAGTGGATTCACGCCCTGACTACAGTTACTGGTTTAACTAGTTCAGGTATGACCACATGTGTGACATATCAGCAAATAAGTCTGCTTGAAATTTTTCCGACAAAAACGAAATAAAATGATGTATTGTATGTAACAGTAACCACCGCCTCATTTTTGGTAATTTGGGACGAATAGTGACGAAACCTAAGTCTTTATTTCTTGAAAACTCCAGATATGCACATGATCTCACGAATTTCATTACCCACTTACATAACATTATGTTAACGTGTACGGATCACCCCGTAAACGTGCGGACCACTTTTAAAGCATTCACTTTTTTGCTTACTAATGCTTTCTGTTTTGTCCATTATATGTATACATAAAGAGATATATATTCAGTTGAGATAGAAGTTGCTCCCAAAATGTCGCTCCGACATCAAATTCAGACCTGCAAGACTTGAATCCATATATTTCCCGTGGGCTAATGACGAACAGTCGTCCTCACCACGGTCGATAATTAAAAAAAACTTTATCATTGCTCCTACCCTAATTTACATTTCTATGATTTAGACTTTAATGCGTAGTGATCTGTACAGATAGAAGTTCTTCAGTATGTTCTGCCTGTAACTAGTTTGTAGCTGAATTACGATCAAGCTGAAAATCCGACGTTCCCTGTGTTTTTCGGTAGATTAGAGTCCGTTGAAAGTACGGGCTGAACTGGAGTCGCGAAAGTAACAACCAGTAGGACAGGTTTGTGCTCTGGAAGTTCCCAATTACACACTCCACCCACTCATCCGGCAGCTTACCTACTATCCCATATTTGTTGTTTAGCTAAAATTTCCACGACTGGTTAGTCACCACAGTGACCAACAGGTGACGCAGTTGAAGTCGAACATAACATAATCAAAAAACGGTTTAACATAATATTTGTTCGCAACAGTAGAAATCACTTTCATACATTTACAATGTTACCCAATAGGACAGCATCTTCTCGTGGTTGGACTGCATATGTGACAAAATGAAAATGTTGGGTCACGTTCAAACGGTTGCCATGAGTAACGACTAGGGAGATAATATCCACTTAAGTATCATCTGTGTATTGATCCGATAGGAAATTCAATAAACTTCAGGCACTATAACGTTTTGCAAACACTAAGAGAAATGTAACAAACAAAGTTTAAACGAGACACCAGTTGGGTGTTGCGTGTAATTATTATTAACAACAGACAACCTTAACAAAGCATGAAGACAGCGAAAGCGGCGGTGACAATCTTTGTTGCAGTTTGGAGAAATTATCAGAATAAAATGAACCAGTAAGTGGTTCTCAATTTCTGACGAAATGTTCTACCCAATGCTGATCAAAATTATTGTTATCATGAGTCAACGGACGTCACTGTCGATCAAGCCACAACAAGAAAACATTGTCTGGTGACAAACACAGGTCACTGGCACACTAGAGAAGAAGTGGAATAATGTACTGCAATTGTGTGACGTTTTTCTGGTCAACGGAGGGATTATAGCTTCGGTCAATAACACTACGATGGTATGTAAGGAACAACTTATTGATAACAGTAAACGTTCGAAACTCTCGTACTTTCACATACTTTCCAACAAGTCCCTTTCGAAAACAAACATCACGCTCCAGTTTTGCTCCCAGCTGACCTCGTTATTAGTGCATATCCTTGTCACGGTCGAGACATGAATCAAGGCCAGGCCTTCATGGGACAACCGTGTTCCCCAATGTTTCATCGATCTCAAAACATTCGCTATGGGATCATCATATGAAAACGTTCAGCCAAGTTCGTTTGTGAGTACTGGTCTGATTGCCTAATTGTTTTGACAAAAGATTGTAACTATTCTCTTAGCTCCAACCGATGGACCCACAACGAGGACTTCTCTCGAAATTGGTATGATAAGAATCATTAGACCTGCCGGACGGTATTTTGACCAGCGATAAATAGTGGGATATTTTGTTTCATACTGGTTGAACATCCACATTTGATCTTAGTTTTCACGTTCCCATAGACTTCCGGCCAGCCTGTTACAAAAAGAACCACCAGACTCGAGCTTCGTTCTTGTTGGAGCTCGTCAGTAGTGCATACCCCTGCCACGACCAGGTTACCTTTTCATCAGTGTTAATAAATTTGTCTCGACTAAACTCCCTTATTCCGTACCAATAACAGGCAATATAGGTCGTATCCATTTGTCTGATTTTTACCCGACATTGTGTTCATTCCGACCTCCGTATTCTGGGTACCGCTAGCCTGGTTGACTCATTCTTATCCAATCCTAAGTAAACGATGCGAGGAAAGTCTGACGTCTAATATTCCAGTCGCATCTCGAAGAATACTCATTGCAAGTGCAGAGTGTAGTGAAACCAAATGTTCGACGCATGAACAATAGGGCGAAAGTACTCAGTGCATCACGGAATTGGTATGTGTAAAATATGTCAATTAGGTCAGCTAACGAACCATAGATTGCAAATTGTCTTCTTTCGATAATTTACCTCTGAATTTGACATGTGTAAAAAGATTTGCTGACTGGATCTAAGTGTTAGCGCACGCAATAAAAATGATGATCAGTTTACAATCAAACGGTGATAATCTAGCCGAATTCTCAAGTAAGTGGAAAACGTACAGGCAGTTACACACCAAATCTGTACAGTCTTGGCGCTAACCAGTTGACAGTTTGACTGATATTATTAGCAAATTAATTGCGGAAATAAATATAGGAAACCTAACAGTAAAAAGGTGATTTTCGCACAGAACCTTGTTATCCACATCAATTTTACTTCGGGCCTATCAGTGTGTGTAAATGAGTGTTAATGTTGGTTATCAAAAAGTGCACGTCGCGTGTCCCCATGCAATGAGTGAACAATCCTTGTGTAACTCCTAAACTTGACTCATGCGAAAAGTGAGGTTCCACGGCATGACGACAATCGAAGACGCCATATCATGAGAAATATGTCCAAGTTTGAGTTTGTGGAAAAGCAGAGAATAGGACACGTAAATGAACGCACCGTCCAAGTCCTCAAATGGTGCAGTGTAGCACTACTGCAATGCCCCAGTAGACGCGATATTTCGCGGACTCTAGAGTGCTTCATGAAGCAGTCATCCGGAGCACAGGGATACGGAGGACGTGAGCCAACCAACGCAAGCTGTGCATCGTAATAAGTTGACCAGTTGATCGCGCATCCGGACCGTTCCGGAATACGCGCCGGCGAACTGCCACATTGCTCACGCGATCAGTCCACTTAATATGGGCCAATTGGCGGAGACAACGATGAACAAACACAGCAAGTCTGTTGATATCTTGCTTGTGAACGGGCCACGTTTCCGAACCATACAGCGAAATGGAACGCACACAGGCACTATACACCCTCCATTTCAGCGACAACCGAACCTCTTTGCGACGCCACAGATGACGCAGTTCGGAGAAGGCAACACGTGCAGATATCTCATCAGCAGTGTTGCAGGCTGACGAGATAGTGTTGCCCAATTATGTGAAACTGTCCACAGTCTGAAACGGATTACCTGCAATAAACTGATGCCTCTGTGGTTGTCACATAGAATTCGGGCCCCATTTTGGAAAACGGGAATGACTGTTGATAGGCACCAATCACGAGGTACCTCTTCAGTCTCCCAGATCGTCTGGAGACGTGCTTTCAGTTCCGATAGCAACCTCAATCCACCATCCTTGAGAAGAGAAGGAGAGCCTTGTCACGCTTCAATAACGTGAGCTCAGGACCACTTCTGCTTCCGACGGAGGACCGTCTGAATTGCAATAGCTGACCAATCGAGTCCCGTCGTCCACATGGTCTGGTTGAGGCCAACGGAACTGTTCTTCAAACTGTTCAGCCCACCTGTCAAGTCGACGCGACTGGCTGGTGATAAGTGAACCATCTTTTTCACATATATTGTCTCACTTACACCGACTTGACGGTCAGTACAACCACGGAGCAGGGAAGAAAGCCTTCTGCTATTCCCAGATAAAACGGCCGCTCCCAGCTCTTCAGATTGTTGAACCAACTAGTGCTCACGGTCTTTGCGCAAGCTGTTAGTCAGCTTGCGTTTAAGTTCTCGACGGTCGTCATCATATTCAGAACCAGGTGGAATAATCGAGTGACGCTTGATCATAAGATCTATCGACGTGACGGAGATCCAGTTCTGTCGAAACTGAACAGCTCCTTCGGAGCGTGCCTGTTCACAGCACGCTTTCATAGTT
>QNGE01007945.1:0-19865 GCA_008508345.1 Paragonimus westermani
CTATTCGCGGAATTCGGCCAGTCGACAAGTAGACACAGACAGCCAGTACGCAGCACCGTTGACAATGAAACGAAAAAACGAGTGAAGACGGACCGACGGGCGGACTCGGTGAGCGGTACATTTATTGGCCTGACAACGGATCCTGGTGTTGATTTGATATGTCACACTAAACCCTCCACTACTCATCGTGTGCGTCTTCTCAGTTACGCACAGTCGAAAGCAGCAGCCGCACAGGGATTGGATTTGAATCGCGTAACAGTGAGTGCTGCTGTGTTGTCGGTGCCATTTTAGTTTACTTTTGTGTAAGTCGTGTGCATGGCTTACTGGGCCTGTGTCTCATGCTTGTTTATGCTGCTTCTTTTTACAGGACTGTTGCTGGAACCCCTCCTTCGGAAGGAGGTGCTTCCACATTGCCCCAAATTAGGCCCGCAGTTGCTACGGGCAGTCAAAGTAGAAACCGCTGGCTTGTATGTTAAAATTTATCTACCTCTCTCTCCACTGTATACTCAGAAGTATTTTCTAATACCTATTGAAAACGTTCCCTTCCTCAGATTTCCTGCAAAGTATTGTTTGTTGGAACGACTAAACCTACCAGATGATGAACCATCTGCTACTTGGGCACCGGTAGCACGACCTGACAGATTACCTGATGGTTAGCAGGTGGCAAAGCTGAAAAAAAGTAGCTAATCGGTTGAGGTCTGGGATGGTTTTCACTGGGCCCAAATTTGTAAAACTTTACTCCTCTTGCAATGTTTTATCTGACGACCGTCAGTAGCAGCGGCATCAATGGTTGCATCACACAAGATTAGATTACATACTTTGTGCTCTAATAGATTTTTGTAAGCAAAGTTCGGGAGAGATATTAAATTACCAGATTTGACTTGATTATTTTGATTACTTAGCATTTTCTATGACTATTTGCTTACCAATGATCGCCTAGATTGGAGTATTTTGCGCAACCGCTTAGAAAGTGGCTGTTATGTACGTTGTAATATACGAGACACAGTCTCGCCTAAATAAACTTGTGGACTTATTGGTAATTAATGTAAGAAACGTACCTGAACACCTTGATAACTACATAACTTATTGAAATATTGTGCAGTTGGTACTTCTTTTTGATTCAATCTACATTCCCTAAGTGGAGAATCAACCCGGCATTTCTACTGTTTAGTTTGCTCGGTCTGTATACAGTAATGTTGATTTTTATGCAGTGTTTTAGTATGATGTAATGTGTTATGTAATAGGTTACGGTTGTTTCAAATAACAACGGACGTGTATATAATGTCATACACCCAAAACGGCTATGTTGTCCGGTTTGTATTAGTCAAGTTACAATTATCGACGTTATCTTAATATTCATATTCTAAAGAAGATGGCCTAACTCATCTCTCAGGGTTTTATTACTTTACTATAACTTAGCAGAATCACTGGTCAGGAAAAATGTGTGGTTTGAAATAGCAGCCTTTCTGTGGTTGTTTGGCAAAATTTTCTAGCTAACATGAGGAACGTAGTTGTTGGGATACAACCTGTCCACAGACAACAGGTTTTATACAAAGTATTGCTTACGCCAAATAGGTTTGTTTAATTAAAACATTGAAATGTCCAAATAGTTGGTTCTGTCAGTTTGTCCACAAACTGTGGCTAAAGTAAGTCGATCAAAGGGAAATGTCTGAAGGTACTCATTACACAGATGGCGCTGAACAAATCCCACAGTTTTAGCCTCTCCTCAGGCAACGTTTGACAAGAAAAACACCAAAATTGTGGAGAGTTTTATTGCGTGGCCTGTGGCCGAATTTATTTGAAGCACTTCTCATTGAAGATAAGGTTCACATAGAACTGCTAGAAGTAATGCAATTGCAGAAACTGGACGTACTGTTTTAAGTTCTTTTTTAAACGCAACAGAACCAGTAAACCTGAATTGTTACACATCCCAAAACTTCTCTTACTCATAACCGTCAGCCCGAAAATTTTCGAGTATTTTCAACACACTTCGCAATGAAGAAACTAGTGGTGTTGCGTCAATTTTAATTTCTTACTTTATACTAACAGACTAATCAGACATTAGTTGTATCTGGCGCAGTGATTTCGACTGTACAATTATTACCTACAATCAATTGATTCTCAACCCAGAAACCGGTAGTTTAAACCAGTTGCGGATATTTGTAAGCAGTGATCTGCCGTTACACGAGTCCAACGCAGGAAAAACAATGATAAACGGTTTGGTGATAGAATGCAGAACGAAAAATTTGATGAACCGCATATTATCCCAACAAAAATCTGTTCATATTTTACGCATACTCATACACATCATTAAAAAACAGCGGCCACACACGAATTCCAGATATCGCAAGTTAAGTGTGAACCTGAGTGAGCACAAGTGCATATTGTATAAATTAATAAACACTAGACGTTCTCATTTCGCCTGACATGTCCTACGACGTGGAAGAGTTTGGTGAACCTTTCCGATAGTTCACAATGTCACTGGCACGTTTGCCACTCCTGTGGTTTTTGTTAAATGCATGATATGTATGGTCCATAGGCGTAATGTTTTCTACCACTACCACGGCAGTAAAGTGTGACAAACACTTCTCTGCATCTTCGAATCGGGTTTTGTATTTTTTTTATTGGAATCATCTCGGTCTGTCAGGAATGGTGTTAACTGTTCGCTGCTTCGATTATCGTGAGTATATTGTTCACGTCGGCTGTTTTGGAATCATCTACGTCAAACTGCTTAAAATGACCTTGAACACTCCACATATTGGTTACAAACCTTACAACTTAAATAAGGTTGCCAAGGTTTTTTCAGTCTCAGACTATTGAAGAAACTCTGTTCTCCCAGTATACACTCGTTTCGTTGGCAACACCTATTTTTTAATTGGAAACCGTGGAACATTAACAATTTTTCAAAGGCAAAGAAGTGAGCACTAGTTGTCGGGAAACTGTTTTGCATGGTTAGGTCTATGTCACTTCCATAACAGGACTTTTCTATATTGGTCATTTGATTAAGTTGCAGGATTACACAGCAAGTAGACCCAAAAGGTGTGCACAGTGTCTGGACTCGAAAGTTTTTCCTGAAACGAATTTGGAAACAAAAACCAAAAACTGCGGGCTGTACGGTTTGCCGCTTGGTGATATGCATTGTCCCCCTTGAAAGCAAATACTGTAGTGTTGGTATTTATGATACAGGTAGAAATTGAGAAGCAAATGAAAGACTGCATGTACGTGCAACTAAACGGCCGTTGCAATCACTCATTTAGCATGGCATTTTCGGACTGGTGACTAAATTGTTATGTTACTGTTCCTTCTGCACACACAGGTGACCAGGAACGTGTAGAGAAACTGGAAAGTATTGTGAGATTTGGCTTGCAGAAGCAACGACACCTCCACGGGAAGAACTGGTGTCTAGTTACTTGGATAAAACATTGCCAAGAAGACAGCGTCGAGTGGTAGACCGACTGTTAGTTGAATTACTCCGTCGGTTTATTCCAACACTATCAAATTTGGAAGCTAACCGTTAGTTTACTTTCCGTATGAGCACAGCCACTCCTTCTGTCACAGCATGCCAAACATTCCATAGAATTCAATGTATGCACGGGAGGGCTACTCAATAACAGTTTCGGCTGCAAGTGTTTTAATTTACAGCCCAATGTATTGAGGGTCTACCTTTTTGACACGGAGAAATAAACTGTAAGCGGGAGCGCTTTCCACCGAAGTTGTGTAAAAATGTTAGGTTCCAAATAGTGACCAGTTCACGAGATTCTTTACTGTGTCGTCTGGTCGTCATGTCATGAGAATTTTCAAAAATGTGGTAGATTGACCAGATTCATCCTAAGTGAGAGTGCCAAGCCGGATGTGTTTGATACGTCACCGGCATCTTACACACAGTTGGTAACTATGTATCTGACATCTGTGTCAAAAACACAAGCATTCCTTCGATCATCTTCTGAGCTTTGGTTCACTATGGACCATGGAGATGTGTGCAGTTTGCTGCAATTAGCCTCTCATCACCCATTATCCTTATGTCCGTTATGGTTACTGTGTAGGCAGACTGCCTGACAATTGTTTGATAAAGATTTCGGGGACTTAGATTACTTCATATTGAGCACCACCAACAACTGATCACAGCCTTCGTATTAAGATTTACCGTTCGCTCGGCCCATTTTGAACGAAAACATTAGACTTTAGTGGCGCTCTCTTTGAAGCTCATCAGTAGCGCGTATTCCCGTACAGGTCGCAATTTGCACTGTTGTCCTCCTACTTTTGAGACCAGTGTGTTAACCACAACATCAGCAACTTCACAATGAGCACGGCCGAGCGATCATATCTAAACGCTCAGCTTGCCCGACCACTTTGAGCAAAGAGTAAACATAATCGCTGTGTTCGATCCATTCGATAACCCTGTGACCAGGACTACTCAGTTAGGTTGATCTTATCGATCTCGCTGAACCAGGTGAGCGCAATTAACATGCCGATCTTAAATACACGAGAACCGGAGTGCAAAATTCCGATCTAGACGAAGACATGCACTACTGACAAACTCCATTAAAAGCACAACTCGAATCTAGTGCTTGCTTCCGAAGTTAGCCAGGTGAACAGTGTACTTGAATGCAAAGGCTACGATTAATTTCGGGTGATGTTAAATTTGGAACACTTGTCAGATGTTTGAATCACTACACTTGTTTTCGCGCGCCTTGCCGTGTGACTCCACGTGATCATTGTTATCGTATTCTTACGATGGCAATATCCACTTTAGGACGCTAGGTGAACCGGATTCCTTGTGAGTTATCTGTAATCCGAGGGAAACTTCTTCCAACCTACAGTGGGCATACTGTGTTGAAGTTTGTTGTGAACAACCACTATGTCATTATATTTATATATCCTTGTAACATTGTTCATTCACTTAGCTTCTCAATACAGATGTCTATCAAGACAGGGCCGTCTATCTGCCGAGAAACTCTAAAATAAACATGATTTTCGAATAGGCTAAAAGAGACATACTGTAGTTCACAACGATCTGTTTGATAAGTTTATGTCTGTTTCTTTCAGATGAACGGTTTGAAGGCAAACTTAGCTTCCATGGTCGTCATATGAAGTTCAATGACGTTCGTTATTTCTAAACGAGCTTATAATCCCAAAATTGTCCCTCATTGTACACTGAGTGAGTGAGCGTTATACAGGCTTCAGAAGATGTGTAGGCCACTGTGATTTCGAACTGACCAAAATTAGTATCGACCTTGGTTGTACCCCATGTATTTGGAGCATTGGTAGACCACATATCTAGAATGTTTGCGATTTGCTTGGTTATAATGGATTCGACCGATTTCATAACCAAATCGGTACAACCGTTGTGTTTGCACGTACCACTTAATCTCTGTTTAAATCACTTTTGTTAGTTTCGCCAAGTGGTACAACAAACAAAACATTTGCAAGTGGTATAAATTAGTTATTAATATCAAGTCTATTATTTATCATTTCAAAACCGCACACCGACTAGAAGTGGTGTCCAACGACTTAGAACACAATATGTAACAATTTTTAACTTGCAGCCCAAAACTTAGTGGCGTTATTACTTACCAATTACTGCGTGCTTGCATTCAGTAGGCAAGCAGAAACAGAAGTGTAAACAATGCCACTGGGTGACTGCATATACTATCCATTTCTAACAAAGCAAATTAGTTCTCTATGTAACGTTATCTGCTCCTCTAATGATTTTGTCTGTTATGTTTTGAGCGCTACCCTTTATTCTGAGTAGCTCAGAATCATCTGAATTGTCCTGACTTTCTCTCTTCGAAAAGGAGCATCGAACCCAAATTTTGTTTTTGCAAAAGTCCATCGGACTGTGTATTCCGAGTCAGGGAACTGTAAGGCTCTCACGATGATTGAAATGGCTTACCTAACGGCTCCCAGTGAATAATGTACCCAAAACTATAGAAGAGTAAAAACAAATTCAGTTAAGCGACGGTTGTATAACAATACCGATTAGTTTTTGGTAAATAATGATGAAACATCAAACCTAGATTGTTATCGGATGTGGGTACACGGGACGTTTCGTTCTGTTTTACTGCCACAAATGATCGATTGTATCAGGTTGCAAGTGGTTCGTCTAGGTTGTTTTTCACCAGCGCGAAAATAGGGTAACAAGGTATATAGCAGATGGCCATAAATCGAACGATGTATCACAGACAGGCTATCATGTTGAGGCTTTTGGGGGTTGGTCTGGTGATCAATAATCGGACGAAGAAGAATCGTCGACATTTACAACCGACGTTCGTCACTGTTCCGATTCATCCTGTAAACAATAATTTCCGGATGAACCTGTGTATCATTTTGTTTTACACAAGCTCACATTTTGATTTACCAACTAAGTAGTTTCTACAATCATGATTTCTGAAAGATAGTTTACTTTAACCATATGTCATCTGTGTTTTAATGTTTGCACTTACTTAACATCATAACCGAACTGGTTAAGTCTTATTTTAATGTGTAAACGTTAAATCGTGTGCTTCTTTATGAAACTCGAAAACTTATCAGTACAACCTACCATCAAATACCTTTTTAAACAAAAAGGATTGAGTTGTGTACAACTTTTGACCTCTTGTACACCCGAATACTCCATCTTGATGTGTTCACATGTGACCACTATTTGGGCAATCTCGCTAACCAGTCCACGAAAGAGTGCACTGGTCTAATCGTGTTGTAAAACAAATTATAATGAAAGTAGCTTTTAGCATTTCTTTCTGAACGCCTATGGAAGTTTTGTTCGTATGCGTGTGTGGCAAGCCTATTGCCATCACGGAAGGTAGCAGTGCAATGTTGCAAATATTGACTGTAAAGCAGAGAAAGCATCAGTAACATTTCTCGTCAATCATTTTGGAATGACAATTTTGAGTCAGCTGAGTATTTAATTGTTTTACTCTAAGTAAACATAGGTTTGTGCTGTGTCCATGAAACAGACTGAAGAAGGGCTGATATGTTTTATACCTATTTTCCTATACAGGTCGGTTCGGTTCAGGCGGACTACTACCGTTTACTGGACAGGTTAAAACTGTGCCTGTTAGTGTCGATCCACTTTCCTGGCTGCTTTAATCTCATCGGTTATTACCGACAAGTATTGTGGCGGATTTGATCATTTTAGAGTAGACCCATTTGCAAAGTGAAAGAACACTGTGAGTTGGATAGATAACTGAATCCAAATGTGAAATTAGTGAGCTTACAGTGTGGCTTTGTAAGGCAGCCGGTAGATCACTTACCGCATCTAGACATCTGATGCTGGTTCGAACCTAGCCGAATTCCAGGTTTTCCGTATTTGGGTTTACAATATGATGGTTAGGTGAAAATGTGTGCGGTCAGATAATATCCTAGGCAACTTTACCGCTATTTGTTTGAAAGGTTTTGTTTATTCCAACTCCCGAGTTCAAGAGTAGGTGAACTGGACGTTAGCAGTGAACCGGCAATTGGGTTTATAATCAATAAGAATTTGACGCGAACACTCTACAGTGCCTCTCGTAACAGTTTCACTTGAAAGTTTCCGAAAGTTCCTGTGCACACATCACTTACAAGTCGAATATTTAAAGGTCGTGGTTGTCAGATGTATTTTTTTCGCATCAACCTGCGCTCTACTTTTCATTGTCACATTTAATAAGCCGGTCTTTGCCGTAAGTTCGTGCGAACTTGAGGAATTCGATAGTCTGTGGTCGTGGTCACTTTTGGTAGTCACACGCGCCGTAGATGGGTGCACTATCCAAAACGCTGAATTCTCCATCACATCTTATTGAGAATGCTATGCTAGCCGCCAACAGTTACTCCTAAACAGCCAATCCCGGAACCAATTATGTGTATCCTCTTCCATGAATCCATGAATCCGCTGAGTGCAAATTCACTCTGTCTGGAAGACTGACCGAGCAAGCTTGATCAGCTTTCTTTATCAAATATCCCATTTCTGACTCAACTACTCCTTGGCCACTGGTGCCCCTGCATACACGCTACTGGATGTTGATAGCGATGGTCGAACAAATTAAAGTGTTTTGTGCACGTGACTATGAGTGGCCAAAGTTCACAGACTTAAAACATCACTCTTCAACATAATTCTTGTCGTTGGTCCGTTTATGTGTTATAACCACGCCACTGAGAAACGGCCCAGATATGAGAATGCTGCACGCATCTCGGAAGAGACACTATCTCACTCTTGCAAGAGGCAATGTTTGAGCGCCGGGTTGGCTTATTGTGGAATTCGTTTCAAAGCTCTAACTTGATTTCCAGCGCAAGCTGGAGGCACACATTATGGCAGCTACGGCGAACCTGAAGATCGTTCGGCCATCACAACCATTTACGAAAAGCTCATGTGGACTAGATTTCTACGGTTGTTGTGGGGTGTATGCAATTTCTATATCTGGTTGGCTGCGATTTGGTTTACATTTAATTATTCATTTGCACTTTCCCACTGTATGTTCAATTATTCTGTGACCTTGCAAAGTTGACTTTCTTCATCCATTTCGCTTTGAGCGGTGCACACTGATGGCTTTGTAGACCTTCCAGCTCATATTGTACACATAATTATTCTAAGTTTCTTTCAATCCGTCCTTTTACTGTGTTCACATAAAAAGTTCAAACTAAAAAAACTCATCAGGGTTATTGGCAAATAACTGAAACTAATGTAGGTATTGCTACTATTTATTATGTTAGGCGTATCACAGTGGGGTGTTGCAGAGGTCAACACGCAACTGGTTTTTGCTCCTCACTGGTATATTCATGAAAACGCTTGCAAACTTGACAACAGGCAGGTCAGTTACATTCGTACGACACATGAATTTACGGTACCACTTGGTGTATACACAGTAGCTATTAGGCTAAACTTAAGTGAATCGCCCGAGTGGAAATTCACCAAACGTTCGTAGGTATGGGTACCAATGTACAAAATATACTGGTATTCGGCAAGGAAACCTTGGCTCAAGTTAGTTGAATTACACTCAAAACTGGATTAAGCTTTCACTGGAGATTAATCAGAGAATTATAATCGGTTACCCCAGGAGTGGCAACTTCTCATCCAATTGAAATCAAAGAAATCATTCTAGTTGATATGAGACATTTCGGCCGGGTAATCTGAATATTATGTACAAGCAAATACGGCTAAGCGTTTTCAAGTGGTAACTTGCTCGTGTCTAATTTGCGCTTAGTGGCGTGCTGGTCAACACGGTTTTTACGCATAAGCGTGAACGAATTTCTAATCATGGCCTTAGGGAGGATAGGCACAAGTGACGATTTCTGGTAAGAGCCAAACTCGACTGTGGCCTTTCTCCTCGAACGGGCTACCTACAGAGTTTATGCAAATTTATGAAAGTTAATCTCTTGCAGTCTGGCACTCACAAAACTTCAATGAGTTAAAGGGTGAATGATCTATTACCTCGCTCTAGTCATCGATACTTTTTACGAATAGAAACTGAAGGAGGGTTGTCGACAGCTAAACAAAAAACAACTGCTTCATTCAATGTTTCAAGCTACCCACGTCTAAATTCGAATTTTAGTGCTTTCGTAAACTTGCTAAACCTTCTGAGGATTGAAGTAATAGTAAACAGTACAAATTTTTCGAAGGGCGAAAGAATGTGGAGAATTTTGTTAAGCACTCCCGCGAATGAGCCAGTAATTTAGCAGCAATTTATCATCTGAGCGATGCTTAGGCGTTTAGTTGATAAGAACACTGGAGGCAGTCCAGCTACTATTCTCTTTTTACGACCACACCTAAATCAGTTGTACTCACATATCTGCTGGTACCGTTGTTGACCCGCTGGATACAAAGTAAGATGCAGTGGTTTTCAGCAAGGTTCAAAATATGAGTACAGACTGACCAGTCGGACAATCATTCGACAAAACAGAGCTCACAACTTGTGGTGTGAGAATTATATACTGAGGAGTTGTTGTGCCGTAAACCTATCCGATTCATCATCCATACACATTCCGACAGGAAAGACGACCTGTCGGTTAACTAATCTAGTGTCGTTTTAAGATATGTCACGATTGAATAGTATCTTTGTTGATATGTTTTCAGTCACTCTTTAGGTTTTCTGTTCACTATAGGACCAGTTAGGTTACAGTTCGTGTTATTACTTATAGCCGTTGTTGGCTAATGATAAATTCTGAGCTGTGATAATGATGCACTTATTAGTCCGTTTTTTTTACCAAGATAAGAGCTTCCTACTGCGATCAGTCCGGAGGTGCGTTACTTACGCTGACGAATCTAATTCAATCGAGATTCCTAGGGTTATCCAAAGTCTTTAATTCCTGACATTACGTCTACCTTTGGTAAGACATTGTCTACTGTCTTGTGACATAATAAACAGCTGCATGGAACCCCTTAAGTACTCTGTCAAAATAATCTAAAGTACTTTTAAGGATCGACTTGGTTAGTTCTATAACAAATTGTTGATGGACATGTCCACATCACTTCTTCGCACCAATGCTTTTGGGCTTAGTCTTCTTTCTGTCACTATCCACATTCTCCCTGGAACGCAATACTGCACACTGTGCTCACCATGAGTGACAATTGATTTGTTCGTGGACTGGAAACACCTGTTCCGAACCCATCGACACTAAAACCGGGGCAGTGGCTTAAGGCCATTTTGATTGGTTTACTTTTAGCCCCTCGAGGCAGCTGCTCTTTGTGCTATAGAAGAAATCCTTGTTGTATTGGACCGAAGTTAACAGACATGTTGTTCAGGCAATATTTCTGATTATTTTATGGTGCTGTCACTTATTTGCGGCGCTCAACTTCTCATTAAGTTAGTGGTAAGCCACGGTGGCCCTCTAAGTCTTTTGGTACCCTTCCAAGGACCCACATTCCCTTATCAGAGAGCCTTCTGAAAATCAGTCTGCGCTGTGCGACTCGCCTGAGATGACGCAGATAGAATATCGTTTGCCTCACTGTGTCTGTCACAAGGCGCAATGACCGCTCTTATCCACCCATGCGTTGGTGGTCAATTAGATGTGGTCAGATTAAGTAACAAACGTACATATTTTACTAAGAATTGATGTGACCAAGCCCCACTTTATGTCGTGCTCAGTAACTGTGGCTATACTGCTGGATTTACATCTTTTGCAGTCAGCTGTTCAATCTTCTCATCCAAAAAAGAATTTATGACGTTCTGGCGAGTTCGGCCTAGTGGCAGGTAGTGATGAACGTATTTGGATAACGAAACGAGAGAGCTACGTACATTTGCACAGTTGCATATAAAATAATGCGAGTCTTTTAATTACGCTGTGAGGCAAATACCGCACAACTTTGATTGTTGCATCCTTAATAGGTGTCTAAAAATGACTGCTTTAAACCAGATGAGAAAGAGTTAGAGTTATTTAAAACAATATTTGTCACGTCGTGTAAGGAATTTTACGCTGATAGTCTTTCCGGCTGATTCACTGTGAAAGTCACAAAAGTTTATTACGGGTCGCGAAGATGATCGCCTATAAAATAGAGGCAGGTTCATTAGTGCCATGGTTTTCTTATCCACAGCTACAGAAGGAGTAAGAATTATCCTGATCTTGATATCAATAGTGTCACCATGCAAACCAGCTCACTTTTATTGCCTCCGGTCGTTGTACACTCCCTTTACCAAAATTTACAATGTTGATTTCAATATTGGTTTATTCCAAAAAATGGTCTATCTTATTGGCAAAGTGTATGCTGAAGAGCGGTGATTCGAAAAGATCACATCTCAAATGCTCTGCTTGTTCTGCCTTACTGTAAAGGAAATATGTAACTGTTGTCTATTTTAAAGGGTTAGTCACTATCCCCAACATCCGCCTGAAGAGTGTGAATGAGCTATGCAGTTACTTACCTTTCTGTTCACCTACAACCAGACACTATCCGATAACAACCTGTCATGCACGTGACGAAGCGAGGTCATTCTTATAATCGAACAGTTAGAATCCCCGTTTATGGTTAGACATACGAAATCAAAAATTGCAATCCGCGGCGTCCGTCTATGAAAATAACCTGCATCACCTTTTCAGGATTCTTTTGATTTTACCTCCCGGCGAGTATCGTTTGGTCAGCTGGGTGCATCCATTGACATTTGCTTTCAAATAAATCCAGAAGTGGCTAATTTTCTATAACTCAACGGAAGCTTTAAACTAATCACGCTTTTTCACACCTTAAAAATAACTAGTGGTCATGCGCATATGTTTTTAACGGAGCTTAAAGCAAGTCGGTTTAAGATTTTGCGTAGTTAGTCGTACGTAATTTTTCTTTGGTGAAAAAAATCGGTTGTTTACATATGAAAAGATTTCATTTTTATTTAGTTCAAGCTAAATTGTTTTCTTTATGGAACGTTGGTGAAACTACCAGTTGAATTGCAGATCGTCTGGATAACTGGATTGTTCGAATTCGTGCATGTGGAATCACAGCCGAACATGACTTCGCATGTCGGTTCATAATTTCCCGTGAGATAAAGTGGAACGTTTGACGACAGTCAAAATCTAGAACTTGGGTTTCGTTATCAACGTCCAACAAATTTTGCCCTAGTTAAAACAAAGGAATCCTATTTACTCACCTTCAGTTTACAGTAAAAAATATCGCATGAAATCTGCACAAAGTTGAAATTGTTTCGGGATAACCGAACACTAATGTCTGAACACTGTGAAATACTTTGATTGGTTGATAAGGTAGTGTTAGATGCTGTATATGGAAAAAATAAATATATTAAACGTTTATCTTCAAATGTTAGTATGATGAAACTTCATTCTTGCGGACTTGTTTAGATTTCTACCAGTACACGCGGATTTTTCATAAACTGTTGAGTTGTGCCTTCCATGCTTCTATATGTAAGTACTACGCATGTTTTGGCGCCGATGTAAGCAAAGTCGCTTACATAAGTAACTCATGGTCCACTATGTACTCGTGTCATACTGTGGCTGACTGCTACGGTGCGTGTATAATTGCTGCACACAGTCAGTATGTTTTTAAAATATTTAATACGTAGGTATATGTGCATACATTTATGCTCGTTGGTGAATATGTACTTCAGTATTAAAGTACGTGTACCCAATTCTTCATGCACGAATTGCATCGTGTTGTGTTAATTAGGAGGGTGAACTTATTCTTGAATAGATAAACGAGTGTAGTTCTGCTCATCCCATGGCGCACTTCTCATGAAGCTGACCTCAAAAACCGTCACTCCCACGGAATGAACATATAGCTCCGGTTCTGACATAGTTTGTTTTTAAAAATACTCACCACGGATCACCACCTCCATATGAACACTAGCCCCGTGTAAGCTCTGTATGGACAGAATACGAACTTGATATTACAACATAACTACTCAACGATAAGTTTGTTAAATATATCCTTTATCTGATCAGCCGTCAATCGTTCAGTTCTCACTCTCGGTCTCTGTTAGCGCGTTGGCCAGAAACGGATTTTTCTCAGTGTTACACATCATGCCGTTTCCCTAGCTATCCGTCGTCAATCACCCCGGTGAAGCTGATTCCTTCGTTTTACCACCACATATGTAAGTGTGTTCAGTGTCACGCTAGAATAGCTGCATATAGTGAAGTGCATGAGGCTGCGCAGACGTTTATAAACGACACCGATGCTTCAGATCTGACAAAGGTAACTAAACTTATTGAAGCAAAACCTAGACTAAGGCGGAAGGGGGGTTTAGTGACAAGGAACTTTCAAATTGTCTAATTGCTAAAAGTGGGCCCCAGCCAGTTGTCATCTTCGATGAACCATTAGTCCCACGCTACACGAACAAAGAAACATACGCTGCAGTACATTTCTCAAAAGACGTTTTATTCCTGTGCATAAATGGCGGTAAAACTGGCGAGTAATACTTGACCACTATTTCAAGTTTCTCCATTATACCGTCCCACTCGTGTAGCCCCGTGATTTTTCGGAAAATTAATATTGAATCTGATGTCACTGAACTTATGCCTGTATGAACAAGAAGATGATGCGAAGCACAATATATCTGCGTGTGTGGGAGGATTGATTAACGTCAGAGTTAAGAAGATGTTCTGGCTCTGTCGTCAGTATTTTCATTAGACTTGACAAGTTACGAGCATATTTCCTGCGGATCAGCCGCTCAGCTATTTGCTCTCGGTCCTAATTGGTGGGTTTGGTAAGACACATACGTCGGGTTATAAGACACAAGAACGCTATCGCAATGGAATGGAGAGTATGGGCGAGCAGAAGTTAATAAATCTCTCTTGCGGCTTTCGGCAAGATTTTATTGGTACCGTTTAGGGCTAGCTTTCTATGGATTGCCAAACCAGCAAATGCATAGCGAAAGACGAGACTTTAAAAACAACAAGCACGATTCTTGAAAAATTCACTCTAGAAAGCTTTCCGGAATATATTCTGAGGCTCAAAACATATCATGACGAACGACGTGTTGTTAAAACGTTTGTGACGCATAACAATACAGATTCCCGTCGATAGATGTTTTTTTCAATTTGAATGTGATAGATCTAGCTCTCGAACTTCTTCACGACGCTTATTCGAGGAGACACAAGAGTGTACGCTGTGACAACACAAATTTTGTTCATTCTGTTACTTGACTACGCGTATACTAACATCTACACCTAGTAAGGTTGTCGTTTATTTCAACGAGGATTTGCCTGCATGCACATCTGATCAGGCTATTTTGGAAGAAGATTGTATTCATGGGTTTTTGTCCTTCCGTCAATATCTCATGCGGATTTTGTGATGCATTATTTCACTGTTGTCCTGTGCATCTACGTGGTTTCATTGGTTTTTGATTGTCCGAAGATTTCAGCAGCCCAGACTCACTTTCTCTATATTATTCATTCAAATGTCACATGTTTCCTCACATCGCATTTATTTATGTGGAATACAGCCGACTTTTATGCCCACTGAAGTCCGTGGGTTCACAGGATTATGTAGGAAGGGACAGGATCTTCGTAAGTACGTTACTGTCTCTGGGTTGGTTTGGAAAAACTCTCACTGGATAGCATATAAACTTAAACAAAAAGTGAGTAAGAGTGAACAGCAGGAAATCCGAACTGAGCCACTGGTATGCAGTCATATTAGGAATGGAAATTGTAGTGCGTTATAGCAAAATTTTGTCACTTATTCACAGTTGACGACTTGTGGGAGTGAGCTATGAAGATGATTAGGAAAATTGTCGCGGAAGTTGTCTTTCATATATGTGCAGAGTTGTCAACTACACAGTTATCAGTATGAGCCAAAGCAAGCCGGTCCTAACACCAATGTACTCTTGTCCGGTTAGTATTCTTATTCTGCAACCTCGTTTTAGCGACTCACTTTTTCGGGTTCATCCTTTATTGGTGTGGAATGATCTGCCAAAGGATGATTCGGGGAATTGAATAGTTCGTATTTAGGACTTGGGTCTCTTCTGAGGTACCTGAAGTGCGTTGTTAATTTGCATATTTCTGTTGGTTTCGTTGACCAAGAATTGTCGAAATTCCCACGGTTGGTCTAGTGGACCGTATCAAGACTGTTTCAATAAGTGCTAAATCTTCTTCACGGTAAGATGTGCATGTTCGCTTTCTTCAAGCAGAAGCGGAATATAAAACCGAATAAAATAAGAAACATTTCAGAATGGAAGGTTACACAAATTATGTTAGGAGGTGCACTATGAGTTATGTTTTCTTTGCGCAGTTTGCTGGCAGTCACTACAGCCTCAATGTCTCGTTCACATAAGGATATGAGTAGGTCACTGCCGCCAAAGTAGTAGGCAGCAAAGATTTGATGACAAATGTGTGCGAGTTTACACGTGTTGACAACCGCTGGCTTAGACGCGTCAAATCTTCTGGACACTCTACAAATCACCGGGGCATTTTTTCGTCGAACTGCAACATCCCCGATGATTTGTTACTGCTGATTTGTTAAGGACCGAAAAAAAAGAACAACACGGATTCTAATACTGATGGTTCTGAGACGCCGCCATCGGCAAGAAACCAATATGGTGGCTGTTCACTTACCATGACGTAGAACCTAAATGATTTTCTTCCTACCCGAGTAAACGCTCAGTAAGACGGAAATTGTGAAGTTTTCACAACGGGATGAAAGGACCAACTTCTTCAAACGCATTGGAAAGTAAGATTTTTCACAGAGATAGCAAACCTTAAGTCAACATCTCTCTTTCAAGTTTTTCAAGCAGGCAACAAGTATGTGAAGCATGAAGTCAGTATGTTCGGGATCTACTGGGTCGGTCCTCAGAGTCATCCAGTAAGCCGTCCATTTCTTTGAAGACCACTGAGAGGGATGCTGCTAGTAACTAAAACATAAACGCCTTGAAGCATATGATAGTTTTCAAAGTTGAACCACTCAAATCGGTGCAATAATTAGGGGTTTTATCTCATTATTTAACGGCCACCTTACTCCAGCTTTTGCATGGAATCCTATACATTGTGATTAACAAAATTAAAAGGTTGTGATGCATATGTAAAACCCATACACAGACCTATAAAATAACCTCCATCAGGTCCATTTATGTTCTAGAAGCACAGCACTTTCCGTACAGTTAGTTAACCACCACACCCAACAGCCCCCAATTAGGTTTGTTTACAAACAGTGCGCGTACAAGACATTGGACTAATGCTGTGTTTTGAAGGCCAAACACTTCTAAATTATCAATACTCACTAACAAGTGTCTTGTCGAAAGCACACACCTCCAGTATGTAATAGGTCTGAGTACTGTTGCAATTGAAGTGAATATATAAGATCGCCCGTACTGTTTTCCTCCGGCTTCGGACGGCCACCAGATATGTAGGGTCGGGTCTTCCCATACACCATGCCACTATCGCATCCATTTACTTAATTTACCCAAAACTGAATTGTTTCATCAACCGAAGATTAACGTCTTCCATTTATCCGTTCAAGAACTGTTCAATTAATACAAAACGTAATTTTCTGTTAGGCAGTCAACAGTTAAATTGCCCCAAGTTTACAAGTTAACCGAAAATGCACTGCTTTTCGAAAATCGCTAAAAGGTTGTCCCCAGACGGTTGTCTCCCAGCTGCGTTTTGACATAATTTGCAGTTAACTAACCATCAGGGGTCTATCCTACTAGTCCCCATCATGTATTAGTGAAACAAACTCTTCATTAATCGTCTTTGAGTAGCATACACAAGTAAACAGAACTCAACGCCCTTTACTTAAACCAACTAACTCTCTTTGCGATGTCTTCACTGATGACTTATTTCACACTAAACTTCAAACTACGTGGATTCTCCAAACCATGTGTGCAAATGGGTAATTTGCAGTGGACTGTCCGCAAATCAAACCCGTCTGCGATCTGCAAGTGAGCAGTGCTTAGACCACAGCAAGCGTTTTAGTACATCCTAGTGCGCCCGCATGTTGTAAACAAAACTCGAAAATTCCGAAAATGAAGTTTATCTCCCCCAGGTTGCTACACTTCATCTTGGATTGAGGCGATCCTATTGGTATCAGACAGCAATTTCGTTTTAAAAACTTTTTTTTTCAGTCGTTGAAAAAAGTACCATGTTCCATGCCTGTGGTGGCTTGGTGTTAGATTTGTGTGAATAAATTCAGTCTAGCTTCCGGATGGTTAAAATACAAATTAAAACATGTGCTATCCATACAATTCTCCCCCCATCTTTTTGTTACTTGCATAGATCCTTAAGTTAATTACTTATTAATTTTTGTACATCTCTGAGAATCCTATATACATATATACCATCATTTGGGACTTCATTTATTGTGCATTCAATAAATGAATGTTTGCTGGTTCGACAATCCATAGTTTCTATTTCGCTCTCATTATTTGCGTTAGTTTTTATTCACTTTAGGTCCGGAATTTGCACCGTTAAAGTTGAGGAAGAACAACTATAGGTATTCTTAGTCAATTCCTTAAATATCCTTTCACACTGTAGCATTTTTATCGCTTCGGATCCACTTTTAGTAGTCAGTACCTGAATATTTATGAGTAACTGGGTCATTTATGGAGTTCAAAAGGATCTCAGACGACACGCACTACTTCAATTAAGCCGAACAAGACGTAATCGTGTTTTATTAATGTGTTGGCTAGACAAGTCCTACAACAACCACGTGTGGTAAAGTGTTTCGTATTATCCTCAAATTCTCTGTTAAGCCGTGCTCAAGCCATCAGGCAACTGGTTCCTAATTTTGAGTAAGGCTTAATAACCCTCTCAAGATGCTTTCATAACTGCAGGAATGTCGTAGTGACTAGTATTTACTAGGCTATTTGTTACTACATAAGGTTAATCACTTTCGAACAACACAAGCATGCTTACCTACCACAATTGTGCTTTTTATGGGTACGTTTACGCTCACATGTTTTGTTTACGTTGGTATGTGCTTCATTCACTCAACTTCTACCGGTATGTCTCATGAACGTGATTTACTCATCAACGTGGTTCGTTGAATAATTAATATGCTGAAAGTAACTGCTGCGCTTAGAGATCACCTGATATATGAAATATGTGATCAGATATTGCCATTACCTTGTGCCTGTGAACTTCAACGGACTGAAAGTTAAAACGAAACAGATCCTTTCCGAGTTCATATTCCAGATCCGTAGTGCACATATATTTTAAGAAACAGGGGTGGAAACCCGTTCCCTCTATCGCTTATTCAAAACTCAACGGAATAGACCAACTAAGAAGGGATCAATCTAAAGTCGATCTGAGATACATCAGGAATGCACATATATTTCTAATGTTGCATCCTTCGTTATTCACCAGGTTGTTTACTCTACATTAGATTAATAAAAATATGGCTTGTGACGTTTTTGTGAGAGACTCTGATTTCTTTGACACTGATAAGCACTTATAAATCAGTATTTTTGTCCTATGAATAAGAACTGCTCACTGCGACAATTCGGGAATATTCTCCACATTACTTATGCAAAAGGTTCAATTCAAATAGGATTCCCTGTGCTACTCGGAATCCCTTATTCTGAATATCGTGAACATCTTGTTTGTTGGTGAGTAGAATAGAAGTTTGATTGCTTCAGCTTGAACCCTACAAACATTCTACGTATTCACATGAACTTTTGCTATATCAACCGGCTTACATGCATAATGGACGGTAAATTGTGCTGATGATGATGAAACGGGCATGTTGATTGTTATCCAACCATGCTCGCACGATTGAACATGCCATATTTGATGTCAAGCATTGTTTAGACTGTCTGTTTCCCAACACGGGATATCAGATCTTTTGTTAAGTCTTAATGGATTATGGCCACGTCATGACGAATGCGGATTTAAGTCTACTGCTTCTACTGGAGTGGACAAAAGTAAACAACATGAGTTGCAACCTTCATCCTATATGAGTCGTAAACATCCCATAGTTATACACTGAAAGTGTATACCCACCCTGAAAAAACTGACCACAGCATTCCACTCAACTTTGATATGTTGAATCATCGCTGAACCCACCCACTTCCTTCAGTGAAATGTAGTCGGGGAGCTGTTTGGCGGACACTAAACATTTTTCATCGTTACATACATCTTTAGTTTTCAGATAGGTTATCCGGTCAATCCATTCCATAGGAAGTTGACTAACGTAAAAATCTAGCTGAAGGCCAAAGTTGTTCATTTTAAGGCCGAAGTCAAAATTAAATTTCTTTGAAATATTACGTATGTAATTTAATTTTATCCGCAACATGTCTTGTGACCTAGCAGTGGACTTGCAACAGTTTTAGTAGTTTTCTTGACACAGTGAGACTCATCAGTGTAGAGCTGTAGTGGTCAAAGAGAGTCTGTGACTACCCTAAGTGAATGCAAGCGTATTTCACTGACTTCAGCGACAAAAAAATGAATGAATGCAACAGGACAGCTATGAGAGTTTTAGCAAGTTATAATAATGAAGAGCCTGACTCACAGGAAGGGCTCAAGAGGACCAC